>MJUU01038140.1:12361-29123 GCA_002080025.1 Modiolus philippinarum | reverse complement strand
GGGAAAATGTCAAAGTCGGTAGTCAAATCCGGGAAGACGTGAATCTAGCTGAAAATGTCCACTTTCATTTTGGATACTGACACGACATATTTTTCAATGATGCTATGGTGACGGCCATAGAATTTCTTGAGGGATGAAATTAACAAAGGTTGAACAAATCCCTGACTAAGCAGCTTTTGGGACAGTGTTTTTGCTCTGTTAAAAAATCACTGTACAAACTACAAGCTCGACAGTAACGAATCAACTGTGAAATGTACACTCCATAGGCTGGAGAGGTAGGTATATTGCTGTTTAGAAAGGGAAAGTTCACAATGGGGAAATTAAAATCATCACGCTTGTCATATAACTTAGATATCAAACGTCCATCTTCGTCAATAAACAATAAAAGATCTAGGTACGAAGCGGAAGTAGGTGTTTCAGTTGTTTTTTTAATTTCAAGCTCATTTGGATAGATCTAATGTAAATAATCCTTAAATTTAGGATTATTAAGAGAAAGCACATCGTCTATGAAGCGGAAGCTGAAATATTGTTAATGACAGATAACAGAATAGGAATATCGGAGTGATATGGGGGAAATTTCCTATATGATTTTATGTCATTTGACATGTTGTATGGTTAGAATATTTGTTCTTCTATTATGTCTTGTACATAATTCTTACATAGTGTATGACATTGTTTATGCTTTCCTGTGTTAAGATACAGAAATCACTTCTGCAGATGCACACATTATGACGTAAGTTCCGCACATGTACGGGAACATTACAATGTACTATTAAGAAATCCAAGTGGTTGCGAAAAACATACAACGGAGAACTACAAATTTACATTGGTAGTTTTAAATTCAAAAGATTTGACACAAGAGCATACTCAAAAAAAGGTGGATGCCAGAGACGGTTAGAAAGTGAACAAAAAATGCTGACACATATTTTACAGAATTTGACATTTACCCCACTGTCAAAGAAGATGGGCGTTCAGTACAATTAGGTGGAGGAACATACTTGACGGTCAAAAATAAGTATCCAGTTGTTAATATAAGGCGTTCGAGGAAACATAATGAGGAATAAAATCTTTGTCCCAGCAAATTACATATGAGATGTTTTTTTATTTAAAAAGAAATTATTTGCAAGTTTCTTGTATACAGTAATATTATTTTGATAATTAAATTGAGTTAAAAAAGTTAACCTTTACATCCATGGATGCGAATTTCTATTTTCAATACAAATTTTCCCTATATGTAATCTTTACATTTTATTTTTTTTAAATCTAATTATGGATTTTATTTTATTAAACGGAATTTTCAATGTGAAAGCCGAAGCTTTACCATTGAATCAAACAATGCATTGGTAAGTTCAGCGTATGTAAAATCTAATTCATTATTATTATTATTATTTTATTATTATTAACACAAATTCTAAGCATTTATGTTTTATTATAATTATATTCATCTGCCGGTAATTTCGACAATGTAAAGATTTTTTAGTTTTACAGACGTTTTCTTTCGTTTAATACCAGAGAACCGAAATCATTGGAATTAACATATGGTAAAAATTGTTGGTTTGTATATATAAGTCGTAATTGTGTTTTAGGAGAATGCCAATTGATAGTAAATAAAAAGCAATGCAACATTTCTATTCTAGTACTACGTCTCAGTTTGCTGTTTTCGATGATAATATTGTTGAACAAAAATACCTTAGATATCATATTTAAAAAGAAATATTGTCGGTTAATAAAAAATTAAATGTGAACTCCTTTTTTCATTTAGTTTTTTTATTTTTATCCGGATATTATATAGAAATAAAATTTTGACAAACATAATAGTCAATTAATAAATATTATTGGTTAACTGTGTATGTGATTATAAACTCTCAAATCGGCAGAAAACAATTCAATATATGTCAGTAATATTGAGTAGAAATACACATTAAAGTGCAAAGTATATATAAAACATACAGGGTATATATTGTATTGGCTTGATTGCCATTTGAACAATATGCTGTTGAGTAAATACACATGAGAGTAAATGAATATTGATCAAATAACATGATACTAAGAAGTATATATAAAAGCATACATAATTTAATTATTTTGGCTGGATTTCCATTTCGACATGCTTATCATCAACACTGTGGCGTAAAGAAAAAAATCGCTTTACCAAAATAGAAAAGGAAAGAGATATAAAGAATAAGTGGTTAAAGACAGAACTAGTATATTGCAATAGTACATTTATTTTCTTTTAAAATCCTGATTTCAAATGTGTTTTTCTCTAATTACGGTCATACTTTCTTTTTCTTAGATTGATACATTTTGTTGTATAGATATGTTGACTTTGTCAGTAAGACCGTTATGTATCCTTTAAAACATTATTTTTATGTATATCATTGTTTTCGTTTTAGGTAGTATGAAATGTTAGTACAGCATACCATATTTTGCTTGGTGGAGGCAGTACCTTTGATGGAGGGAAGATCAAGGATATTTTTGTATTGAAGGTGAAGGTAAATTACATCAAATACTTTCACTATTTTTAGCTACGGAGGACTTCAGGGGTACTGTGGAAATGACGATCGGAAAGAAAATGGATGGAAGATCTGGATTCTCAAATTAATTTCGACTCCTCCGAGGGGAAGAATGTATACCAACACATTTTTGTATATATTATCAATGATTAGAAATAGGAAAACTGTAGTTTAATCTTAACATGTAGATTTTATAAAGATACTAATGATAAATAAGTAGATACAGAATGTATAATAGTTCAAATAGTTGTTCAGTTGTCAGAGTTAAATTATACTTAGCCAATACAAACAGTCTAATGCAATATATCACAACATTACTACATGAATTGATGAATTGAGTTATGTTATATGCCTGCCGACTGGCGGTCATAATGTTCAAATTTTTTTTTTATTAATTTTTTCTTGTTTATATGCCATTGTTTATCATAGGATCCCAGGTTTTGTTCAAAATGTAAGTGTGTATTTTGGTTTTAAGCGTTTTCGGAATTTGTAATTTTGTGATTGTAAAAGTATACATATCAAATGAAAGCTAATCACTAGAACATTTACGAAAAAAATTGTTCTGCCACACATAAAAGGGCATTGTGGGGTCAACAAGTGCAGAATAAATTTTCCTATAGATAGTCGTGTTACATATAAAATGAAGCTACTCGCCAGTATATAACAAAACATTAAATAAATAAAAAAAAACTTTCTTCAACACGAAAGGGCATGGTGGGGTCAACGAAAGCAAGAAATCAATTTATTTTAAGGTATTCGTGTAACATATCCAATTAAAGCATAATCAGTAGACATTACGAAAAAAAAGAAACTTTCGACCACACCGGAAGGATGTGGTAGGGTCAATGAGTGCAAAAAATTTAAGTTTGCTAAAAGTAAGTCGTATGACATATCAAATTCAAACTACATAAAGGTAAATTATTTTTGACAATGTCTAAAGGGTGTAGTGATTCAATGAATGCAATAAAACGAATGGCGTTATAATGATAATTTACTGTTAATATTAACGTTTGAATAATTAAATGATATGTTTGTGATTTGAGATTTTATTGAAAGTAAATTATTTTTTTAGTATTACAGATTATAGCTGATGTAAACGACTGTTTAGAAATACTAAGAAGTGAAGGTGAAAGGGTGCTATATATTGAAGAACTAACAATCATTTTCCCCGATGGAATAATAAAATTTTGTTATAAAAAATAATGAAACAAATGAATATGGCTGATTAATAGAGGCAAGAATTGGAAGGGGTCTAGAATTGATAAGAGGGAGTACCATGAATTTAAACAACAATATTTGGAAAGGGATTGTAATAGATTTATGCAAATACATTTCATCAATGATTTCAAAAAAGTGTTGAAATTATATGTATTGATGATAATGCATGTAATACTGATCCATTTGTTTGTTTTACCATGTACTTGTAGAGAATTTGTCTCTTGTACATTTACTCCATAATCCTTAATTATTCGATTTTCTTGAGATCTTGTTGCTTTCTTACCACTGAAGAAATTTCATTTGCTGGAAGAAACATGTCATCAAATGTATTGAATTATTTGAATAAGTCGTTCACTGATGAAGAATGGCATGACGTAGTATGAACAGAAAAGCAAGGTGATAATTGCCAGTGAAAAATAAAGAACAACTGTCAATTTAACTTGAAAAATGACCCAAAAAAGTCGTTTCATACATGTAATTGCGTGGATACATAACCACCTTGCCGACCACCCAGTCGAATTGTGTCGTGTCGACGTGGCATAATAACGAGGTAGGCATCTCTTTTTACAGTTGAAATATCTTTATCGTTCTATGTACAGATAAGTCTGATATGTATTTAAAACATTTATTGTTTGCATGTGTTAGTTTGAAACTAACGTCGTGCATGATTTTACCTTTATCCACACAACAAAAATAGTAATTAATTGAGCTCTGTATTTTGTACTGCAGTTAGAAGCTATCGATATAATAACTACGGCTGCTGCAACAAATGACATTCTCTAAGAGTAATCCAAACAAACTACTCTTCCATTTGAGCCGAAAGAGTACGTTCCCTACTAGCGCAGGAAATTGAGAGAGAAACGGTACATAAACTCCATAACACAGGTGAGATACGTCGCACTTCCCCAAAACAAGAGTCACCATACCATGAAGGCAATGTTATAAAAAACAAACTTTATTACCCTGACTAGTTTTGCTGTTCTGGGCATCTTGGGTTTTAAGTTTGGTGCCAACACAAACGAAGAGCACAAATATTATTAAAACAATACATCTGTTGCTGCGAGTAGTGATATAGTACGCGATCTGTATCAGGGTTAATCCTCTTAACCCTTCCTAATGTAGGGTTAACCATCCAATTCTGGTATGCGACTCTGGTATTTGACGCAGGTATATATCCTTAGGTCTGGTATGCGACTCTGGTATGTGACCTTAGTTCTGGTATGCGACTCTGGTATGTGTCCTTAGTTTTTGACCTTACTTCTGGGGTGTGTTCCAGTATGTGAACTCCTTGTACTTTAACCTACATGCACTATCCGGTATACCACCTCTTTCCAAAAAACAATTTGGATTTTCCAACAGGTATACTTTCGTCAGTCATTTCTATCTACATAGTAAAGAACCAGTAATTGGCTGATTTAACTTGCCGTAGCATATGGTTGTCTTAGGTGAAAATGGTTTTGAAGTTTGTATATGGAAATTTATTAACAATAAAAGACGTTGATTCTATTATACTGGAGGGCACTACATATCAGTGAAAATTGCTATTATTGCTGAATCGATTTTTAATGTATAACAAATTTAGTTTTCCGTATACCTGTCACCTGTCAATGATCACTAATGAATAAAATGTTTTTATATTTAATGAACTGTTGTTAGATAGACAAGGTCGCTTCCGCATCTGAGGTGTGAAAATTGGTTTTTCAGAAAAAGTGTTTTTCATGACTAATGAAACAGGGGAGGAGAAAAGCCAGCACTTTTAATCGTAAAAAAAAACAACTGTATTTTTAAACTTCGATCATTCTTTCGATGACCTTCATAATGGACACACAACATAATTCACTGCAAGATGAAAACGACGGGAAAAGGATTGAAAATTATCGTCTAAGTAAAATTCAGGAGTTTGAAGTTCTCTTGAACACAGATTTAGAAAGACATTCACGTTCGTTTACGAAATACAAAAAGATTTCTTAACTTGTGGAAATCAGCCTGCATGTGTGCAATTTCATAAATGTTTTATCTCCTGGTGGAGCCGTGGGATCTAGCGGAGTAGGGTTACTACCAGCTGTTATACCATGTGCAACTATTGCCGGTTTAACTACATTGTTAAATGCTTCACTTCAAATGGCAAACAAGAAGATAAACACCAAAAAGACAAAGCAGTGTGAGATGGCGTTGCTTGCTCAAAGAGTGAAACAACAGTTCCAAGGCCTAATTAGTAGAGTTGCAGACGACGATGTTGTGGGTATTAAAGAATTTGAGAAAGTGATGAGCCTTGTTGCATCTTACCATGATCAGAAACAAAACCTTGGTACAATTAAACTAAAGCATTAAACTTTATAAAATAATTTGTAATAAAAAAAAAAACTTGAATCGTATCATTATTGATTTTACTTTCCAAGCCACACAGCGAAAAACATATTTACATTGATATTATATGACTCGAAGATGGTACATTGGCAAACGAATATCCAAGCAGAAAGATCAAACTCTGGTATGTGACCTCAGTCGACCTTAGTTCTGTTATGTATTTAACGTACCTGCACTGTCTGGAATGTCGCTTCATCATTTTCTGCCAGTCATATATTTTTCCATTTCTTTTTTTTTTCTTTTTTTTTTGAAGACAAAGAAGTATGGTTTTGAAGTTTGNTCATAACTGTCGATAGATGAAACTGGTTTTTGTATTGATTGCAATTTATCTAAAACTTCAATAGAGTTTTTTACACTCCAAAAGTAATTGACACCAGAGTTTTGATAAGTTTTTTCACAATATTTTATAAATAAGTCCTTTATACAAGAAAGTGCACTGGTTAAATGGATGGACAAGTTAGTAGTAGAACAATTACTCGATGCCGAAATAAAACGATGCTTGTACGGGTTTTTGTGAAGCTTAGGAATCCAGTACATAGTAGGCAAGGTGTTATGAAAGAAGAAGAAGTATGGTTTTGAAGTTTGTAGTTGTTTTCGTTAAGTGGCTGCTTATTGTTAGAATACATTAAAAGTTCATGAGCCAAGCAAGGATTCATTTGAAGGTCATACACCAGTTTTGAAATTAAAAGAAAGCTCCACTTTTAAAATGATTATTGATTAATCTTCCAATTTAAAAATATTAACTTTACCAAAATTCCAACCCCTCAAAAATTTTGAATCAGCACCATAATCAATGTGAATCCATAAGAAAAGCTCGCCTTCTACATGAGTATTCTTTAAATACTGAGTATTTAAATAAATTAAAATTAAAAAAAAAATTAGTCATTAGAATGTGCACCGCCTCCCTATATACCATGTAAACAAGAAATGCTTACCCCACAGCACAAAACACTTGAAATAGTTTAACAACCTTTCCATCACAACCATAAACTTCGACATAACCAAATCATTCCAAAAAATAATTGAATTCACTGTTACTTTAACCTCAAAAAAACAAAACTAACAAAGAACTAGAATATGTAGTAATGTTTCTCAAGATGAAAACTACTTCCACCTAATTTTTGAAAACTTTAAGCTGAAATTCATAACCCCCTCCAATTTTACAGTAAATACATACCCTCTAACCAGAGCATGCACAGGTTACAGACAATGCTTATCCCCAAAAATACACAAGCACTTGAAATAGTTCAACAACCACCTTGCCACATTGTACGAAGCTCTAAATATACATTTTCAATCCAAAAATATTTTTTTCATGTGAAAACTTTAAAAACTAAAATAAGACATGTAATACCATAAAGATTCTTAAAATGAAATTTGCATGAACTCAATTATTATTTAACATATAATCAATTCAATTCTGCAGGAATGCTTTCAAATAATGTATGTACAAATCTTCAAGAGGTAGACAAATACTACATTTAAAAAAAAAACAAACACTGAAATTTTTAAGGTAGATCATAACAAGATACAAGTAATAATGCAATAATTCACAAAGAAAATATTTTCAATAGAACCTATAAATGTAATTGACTTAATAGTGTATAAAAATATAAACAGCACCGTACAAAATACACAAATGAGAAAATTCACAACCAAAATGTTGATAGTGTAGATATATTAACATAATTTCTATTGTTTATTAGTAGAACTGAATTTATAAACATAATTTTGTGGTTTGACAATAGGGTGTTTCTTGACAGCTCAAATATTTCAGGAAATGATTTGACATTTTTACTTATTATTGTAATCACAGTAAGTTGTAAATTGGAATATTTGGGAACAGTCTGTCTACAAGTAATGATAAAAATGTCACTTGAAAAAAGCAGAAGTTCATTAAAAACTTATCAAAACCAAATAAGAATGGTCACATAAAACAATAAAGTAGAAATTATAGCGACACCCCTTTTTTGTGAATCACCTCCCCCAAAATATAAACCATATAACTTCAGTAGTATTGGAGATAAACGTCTTTGTTTCAATTCTTGATTATATTTTTTATAGTTTTTAATATTTATTTTTTTTTAAGAAATGGAAAAATCAGATTCATGCTCAATGTGTGAAAAAAACCAAATGGAAAAAATATACATTGAGAAAATGAATCAGTTCAAGCCTTTTTTCTCAGAATTCAGTTATAAAAATTTGTATCATGGGTTAACGCACTGCGATGAAAAAGCAGTGCGAACTATTCTTTGGAACATGGATACCCCAACTTTAAACAAATTAAAATGGAATAGAAAAGATAACAGGAAACACCTACCATGGCCGAAAAACAAAAAAAGGCTGTTTCAATGTTGAACGAAGAGGATGGTTCCAACGTTATATTGAAAACAGTGGATGAACTTTTCGTACTAAGGTAAGTTTTTTTTTTTTTAATTTCTTTTAAAAAATCTAACTCTTGAAATTTAAAGTACTTTTAGCATTTTGTTATTAACAGAGAAAAAATATTTCATTTGTGCAAAAATGGTTAGAGGTAATTGGTTGTTGTGGAATAAGTTGAGGTTGATCTGGTTGTTGTGGATTAAGTTGAGGTTGATCTGTTCGTTGTCGAATAAGTCGAGGAATAACTGGTACATTTTGTAGTTGTAGCTGTAGGAATCTTATATTATCAACAATTTCTGTTAAATTGAACATTCCTCATCCTCAATAGAAAATATGTTAGACACAAGTAAATTGGCTGTATACAGTTTTGTTCGGTGTCTTCTATAAAAATAGTTGACTAAGGCACCACTACATACCATTAATGCTGATAAATAAATAAAACAGAATGTAATAATGACAAGATTTTATCGAAACCTTCTCCAGTGTACTCTGCAAACTGTTTTTATAACCACTATAAGAAGCACAAAGTGAAGTGCTGAAAAAAAAGTTACATTAAAAAATAATAGAATATACAAAATTCAATTTGATTAGAATGCATTTATTGGTTTTTATTCCAAATTAAATAATTTCACTATCCCATGAAGTAGATACTTTTATTTTTCCAGATTATAAGTCTATAGCTTAAATAATTCGCACAATAGCTCCTTAAAAGTTCAATACCAGTTTGAACATAATTGCTACAGGTCTAACAATGTTGCATCCATATCTAATTTTATTCAAAAATTTTAGTTATGAGTGTTTTTTCAAATATAATATTTTAGGGAACAACATGATAAAGAGTTGAAACAGAAGCAGGCAAAATTTTTGAAACGGAAAGCAAACGAGGAGGAAAACGGTGAACAACAGCAAAGAAGATGTGATAAATTTGCCAAACAATAAGAATTTTATTTAAATGTTTATCATAAATTAATTATAAGCTTGTAATATCTTTTCGGGTTTTTTTTTGGTTGAACATATAGGAAAGTCAAAATGTACTAATTTGTCTTGTAATTCAAAAAAATCAAAATTAATACCGTAGGACGTCTGTGTAATGGGTTGGTTGTGATCGATGGTTGGTCCATGGGTTTCACGTTCTGTAACTGTAGTTTCACGGTGTTCTGTAACTATAGGTTCACGGGTTTCACGTTCTGTAACTGTGGGTTCACTGATGGTATGGTAAGAAGAAACTTTACCAGTCTGAAATGGAAATTTTTTATGAAATTCAAAACATAAATTGATTTTTTTATTACAGCTGCATTATTCAGAAAAAATTACCAATCTCTCTCCATTTTCAATAATCTTTTGTCCTTATGAAATGGGTCTGAATTAATCAATCAGATAAAAATGAATCACTAGCTAAAAATATTTATTTTATATAATTTTTTAGCAGTGATATTCTTACTCGTCTGAAGTAGGGGCTTGGGAATCATGTTATTGAGAAATAATAGCAACTCAATCATTTAATTTAATGTATTTGGCCTTAAAGGTGGCTTTAACTAAATATATTGGGAAAACATACCCTTTTTACCACTCACTGGGTCTGGTGGTCATATTTAACCTCAAATTTTACAGTAGGAAAATCACTGTTGAATATTCGTGGATTTGAATCACCTTATTTTACACACGACATCTTGTTCATATCAAGATGTTAATAATTTCTTTTTATGTCAATATTGTGTTTTGATAAAGGCTTGGATAGGATTAAAATATCAACAGTCTTATTTGCATCATAACACTTTTATTTTAATGTTCTGTTGCATGTTCCTTATTGAACGACATTAATAATTTACTAGGTTGGGTATAATATTGAATTGAGGTATACTACCCAATACGGGTCGCTGTGCTCAACCTGTTTACTGTTTGTCAGTCAGTATTGTAATTATGTTACTGATATATTTAACTAATCAGTAATTTGATCTGTTTAATTTTGTATGCTCATTGGAAAATAATTGAAGACTGTAGATACAATGTTTGGTAATTATGGGCAAGGTGGAGTTTTTATTTGATTATTATATTCTCTAACAACACAAGTTTCAAAATATTTGTTCCAAAGGAAGTTTTGTTAGGAGGAACAAATAATATGGTGAATAAAAGGATATGGAGTAAATGGACATGAGACAAAGTCTCTACAAATACATGGTAAAAACAAGCAAAGGAACAACGCTTTTATTGTTGTTCTTCATCTTGAAGTCACCATGAGGCCTTCAACAATGAGCTTTGCTCATACCTCATAGTAAGTTCAAGACGGCCCCTAGCACCGGTTTAAGCGGAATTCTTTGCTAATTGTCGAGCAACGCTACATCCATGTCTTTCTTGGTCATGAGTGCGGAATTGTCAACAAACATCAATTAAACTGGCAAAGAGCACCAACATTACATGTATTTTATTTATCTCTGTCCCCAATTTCTTTTGGGTCCCTTTCCTCATGTGCTATACACAAATGGGTCATATGCAGAAGCTCCTTTCATACATCATTGATATTTCGTTCTTTTTATAGTGGTTCATGTACGGGTGGTAGGATCATGTTCTAACTTACCACATACTCTATTTCCCCGACAGTTATGCTTTCTGCTCCGTAAATAAACTGGCAAATATTCATATCACCATCGATATATACTTTTACATTTGGAAATGTGATGAATAACTTGCCCATCGTCGTGAAGCAATCAGTGTGTAAATATTTGACCTTTTCAGAGAACATACCGCCGCACCCCGCCCCTAACAACATACAAACCAGTTTGTACAATATATCTTGTTCGTAAGATACCTCACAAGTATCTTCAAATTTATAAATATAAATTATAGGTTTGACGGGTTTACCCAATACACCAATTGCAAATATAATGAACAGAGCGATAACTGCAACAAGCCATTTTTGGGGGATGCAATATCAGTAAAAACCACAAACCGCAACGAAATCTCTACAGTACACCAAAAAATAGATACCTATATCATCGATATACACTGTATATAAAATAAAAGTTCATAAGATTTCTCCCCTGATGAAATACATGATATGTTTAGATTCGTGTGCACAATTAAATTTAATCATTTTTCATAAACATTGTATCCAAGTTTTAAAAAACGTACGTTGTATTTTTTAGTTATTTGTCTAGCGTGTCAAGTTTCTATTGGTGAAAAATGAGATAATTATGCAGGGGTGATAAGAATTAAAAATCGATACCCTAGGAACCGAATAAGATCCGTATTTTAAAATAGTTGCCAGCGCTCCTCGAATATTTCTTTATATATTTTCTTGTGATCAGTTTTGAGGTTACAAAGATATATATAAAGATCTTATAAAATAAATAAGCGATATTCCTATTCCACTTTTTAACCATTTTTTGCCAGTTTTCAATGGAGTGTTTTTGTAGATATATATATATATATATATTTTACTAATTTTTTATTTTTGTGTTAATTACTGTGGAGATTGTACATATTTTTCAAATGTATGAGGCATCGTTCGGTCTTTTCCTGCGTGGGATTTTGGTGAGAGATTAGGGGCGAGGAATCTCTACTCTTCTGTAAAGTGGGTGTTTTTCGAACCACTATACAGTTCCTAAATTAATTGCTCGGCACAAAGAAAAAGAGCGAACAACGTCAATGCGCATGATCCTCTTCTTTGATTAGTCTATGGGTGGAAACACCAAAACCAACTACGATTGGTTTGTAAGAAGGAGGGGATTCGTTACGCAATCCGTCTCGCCAGAAATATAAAACGGTTAAGTCTTTACATTTGTGTTCAAAAGCAAACTTTTGAAACTTGTATCTACGCAAAAGATGGATAGTGCAACAAATGATAGACTCGTTTTCCAACGACTTACTACACCAAGTGGTGGTATTGAATACCGAATTAACTTTGGGAGACAAAAAGTTGCAGTTATGCAAAAATCTGAAAGGGGACATTTTTATGTTAATATGTATGATAATAGGAGTAACTTCAAGGGGCGTCTTCTCTTTGGACTTGACGGAGCTGAGGAGTTGGTGAAAATAATTAACCAAATCGAGACATTAAAACCTACATTTGAGGTATAGTTTTTCTTTAATTTCCTATTAAATTTCAACAGTTTAGGTAATACTTATATTCGCCACTTCTAAATTCTTTTTATGTTGCTCTTAGTGTTGTTAATGAAATGAAAATTGACGAAATAAGCATACAGTTTATTAAATCGATTTCTTATGTATATTTTACGCCATATATATTTGACATTTTTTTAAAACTTTTGAAACAATTTCTTTTAAAGAATACACATGAAACCCGACAAATTGAAGTTATATCACAGGAGAGACCTCCATCTCCACCCTATACAGCACAACCATACACTGCATCAGGGGTCCTTGGGGATAAAAACAAGTGTGATGAAAGTGGAAATGGGAATGTACCTTTAAAGAAAAGGAAGGTTCACATCGCAGAGGAAAGTGAGAGTCACATTCCTACAGATTTTCTAGACTTTTTAACACAACCGTTTTAGTGATATGGCGAGACGGGACGTTGATTTTCAGGCATGGCAAATAATGAATTCCTAGGAAACATATTTTATTATTTACAAATTCATATACAACGCACTAAGTAGAAATTCTATAATGTCCATAAGCATAATTATTAATACAATTTTTCCAATAGCGTTTATCATCAAAATTACAGAGTCCTTTTTTCACCACATGGTTCACATAAAGTTCGTAATTTTGGCTCCGGATTAAATCCATTGAATTCATAGTGTCTAAAGTGTCGAATAAACATTTTTTGTAATGAGCATCACGTAATTGTCTTTTGATCGCACTCTTTTTCACTCCTTTGGCCGTTTTCTTTTCCTTTTGGATGTCACCGTCATCATAAATGAAACTGTATAATTTTGGTCTTAAACCCCCGAATTCTTTAATTGCCATGCCTGAAAAACCATATATATATATATATTCAATATAATAATCAAGATGTGTATCTGAAGTCTTCCAAATATTAAATGAATTTGTTTAAAATATTGTTTGAAAAAATAAGTGAAACCTACAAATTTGAAAAACAAATGTTTATCTTTGAAAAAAGAATGGTAGTAAAAAAAAACATTTTTGAGAAAAAACTGTAAAAAAATATTGATAAATAAATTCATTTAGAAAAAAGAAATGTTATCTAATATTATGTTTTTAAAGTTTATACTTTTTTATGTTTAAAATATATTATTTGAAAAAAATAAGTGAAAACTACAAATTTGAAAAAAATAAATTTTTATCTTTGAAAAAGTGATGCAGTAAAAAAAAATTCAAGTAGAAAAAAAATGGGGAAAAAAGTTGGTTTAAAATTTTTTTTATGTAGAAACAAATTGGTGTGAAGAAATATTTTTAAGGAAAAACCGTGAAAACATATTGTCAAATAAATTCGTTTGGAAAACAATGTTACTTAATATTTTTTAAAAGTTTGTATATTTTATGTTTGTTTAAATAAAAGATATTGCTTGAAAACAAATTTGAATTTTTTTTCTTTGATAAAATATAATAGAAACAATTTTAAATAAAAAAAACATAATTTGGCTTAAAAATTGTTTAATTTATTTCTTATGATTTTTTTATATTCTTATTTGAAAACCAATGAATAGAAAAAATGCTATGAGATATCTAAATTAAACTTTAATGAAAAAATAGAAAAAGTAATTTAAAAATTTGTATTTGAAAAAAACAACTGTTGTATCAAATATTTGCTTATGTTACACAAAGTTTATTCAGAACTTTTGATGTTAATATTTCACAAATTTGGCTTAATATCAACATTAAATACTTAACATTTAATTCGTCATTGTATTTGCCTGGAACTTTCTTGTATTTCGTTGAATGTAATGGATGGGTATTTGGATAATCCGAAAAGTCGAAGTGGTCTTTGAGATCTTCCAGATCTCAATATATGTCCTCCGTTAAAATTTCATAAAACAGGCTGTCTGAAATAGAATAAGTGAAAAAATCAAGTAGAGTTTTTTTGGTTATATTTTTTTTTCTTTTTTTTTTGTAGCTTGGTCTTTAATGGTTTTGATTGAAATTTTTAAAAGAATGTTAGGAAGATCGTACCTGTGTCTGTGAAAAGAAGTCTAAGTTTATCTCCATAAACAGGTTTCATGGAACTGGTACATTATAACTTTCGAGATATCTAGTATCGCCTGACCAACATAAATGGGTTTGTTCAGTAATAAGTTGACTTTTTTGTTTTCCACTCCAACAAGATATTCGTTGAAAATTTGAAAATGGTCCAAGGAAGGTTTAGAGGTGTATTTTATGAGTTTGGTCTCGTCGGCTACAAGAGTCACTTGTCTGTGTTTTCTAACCCTTTCAAATGAATTAATAAAATACTTGAGTTTTCCCGGGAAAATTTGTCTTCCCAACGTAGATATTTGGGCTAGGTCATGTTTACATTTCATGAGTATAAAATAATGGACGGACAAAGATGCCGTTCTCATAGATTTCCCTTTATGGAAAACATTTTTAATAAGTGTACGACTGTAATGTTATGATGATGAGATCCTATAATAACATATGCACAAGCTCCATGCTATCGGCAGCCTTCACCATTAAATCGTCTAAGACTAATAGTTTATGACCTGCTTCGCTACCCCATTCATTCAGGTCATCAATTGAAGGAAGGCCTTTGTGAAAGATAATTCTTGGTATGCTTTGTTTCATATCATCGTATAAGGGCTGCCATACAGAATAGCAGAAAAATATACTAGAAGGAGGAATTTGGAACATTCCATCTGCATTTTCTAAAATTTTCTTTGCTAACACACTTTTTCCTGTGCCTGAACTCCCGACTAGAAATATAGATGTCGGAGAATAAAATTTTAAGGTTGCTTCCTGTTTTTCAGCTACTTCCATCTCGGTTAAAGGTTTCTGAGTTAATAAATGGTAAATGTTGGTGACTGATGTATTTGTGTGGGTGAGTTAAGGAATGATTATGTCTGGTAAGAATAACGCATAAATCATAACATATTTTTTTTTGACATAAATATTTAGATACACATGCTTGACCATAATTGTCATTTGACAGACAATGAAAAAGTTCTTCAACACAAATAAATACACAAGTTCATCATTATAATTAAAATTGTTTTGAAAAAAATTCATAAGTCTGTTCATTGTCATTTGTTCTTTTATTCTACACCACAGAAAAAACAGACAATACTGTCCACACAAAGTTGTTTTTTCGCCTTGAAGTCGTTTACCATTGAATACAATAGTCTCATATTTTTGCATGAACTGAATGATAGACGTAGGATAAAGTTCAAGGTTCTCGCCATATGAATCAAAACATTCCAGCTCTTTATCACTCTTTATATAAAATGCTAACCAATGTTGTCCCGGTCTAGAAATTGGGTCAGTGTTCAAAATCATTCCTGAATGAGATCGATTGATTGATTGATTGAATATTGTTTAACGTCTACTAAGCAATATTTCAGCTATATCAAGACGAGAACAAGTTTGTTGATAAATAATCATTTTGGGGTATGGAAAGGGCCATGGGACGGGAAATTCTGACTGCCACTGGAAAAGTAGGGTGAAATCGTCAAGGGCGGGGAATTTAGCCTTGTAGCCGATCACCTACGGACCACCCCAAAAAGAGCTTGCTACAAGGGTTCTTTAACGTGCAGGAAGCGTGGCATTTCTCCCAACACGTGGACCTGAGTTTACATCCCATCCGAAAGATGGGTTGTGTATTTATTAATCCCGCACAACCACGGAATGGGTCCTATTTCTATATCCCGGGACCCTCGGGGTCATCCTCCGTTTAGGAGGGGTCACACCCCGCAAGCCGGAGATACTGGGTCCTATTTCTATATCCCGGGGTTCCCTCGGGGTCCTCTGTTAGGATGGCTCATACTCCAAGCTCAGAGGATGCTGCGGGCCTATTCTTCAGCCGGGACCGCGCACGGCGGCATTATCATTAGACATAGAGCATTTCAGCTGATAGGTATTCATTCTTGTTCAATGGCACGTGTTGCTGTGATACCAAACATTCCTTGTTGTTCTGCATATATGATGCAGGTCACTGCATTTGGGAATGCGGTACCAAACTGAGCTTCAAGTCTAACATTTCCCTGCTTTATGAGATTAAGGTAATTGGCGTCACCAAAGTCGGGCTCGATATCAAAACAATACAAGGCATAACCCTGAGCGAAGTCTTTGCGAGAAATTTGATTTCCACTATCTCGAGCATATTTTTCTGTTATTTGAAACAAACTTGTGTATGCCGGTATGATTGTTAA
>MJUU01038135.1:35021-48476 GCA_002080025.1 Modiolus philippinarum | reverse complement strand
CCACCATTAAAACGTATCGTAAAAAGATGCAAAGGCAGGTATGTTGTGATCGACAATCACGCGGAGGGTCCAAGAAAGGATAATAAAGTTGAAGAAATTATTTCTAAAATTGATTTAATGGTTCAGGCGAACGGTGGTGTTTGCTATACAAATGAGATATATGAAGCTGCGGAAGCAGTGCTAGCTGCACGGATGGAGCAGATAAGGACTGAGTTTGAACAAGATCAAGTGAACTGGCATTTAACAGAACGACTGGTAGACCTTCAGAGACAAGAAGATTCTCTCACAAAACAAGTGGAAGAAAAAGAAAACCAAAGACTATTACTATGGTCTAAACTGAATAAAGCAAAACCAAGCATTAGACGAAATGCTCGAAAACAAGTGCGAGATGAAGTCGAGAGCAAATCTCCGATTCTATTCATGAAACTTTTAGAAGGTTTCAAGTATGTTGGAAAGTATTTTCTGGGTTATGCTCTTCAATTTTTCACGCAAAAGTTTTTCAAGGATGTATTTTGATTTTAAATATTTTTGATATGTTAATTCATGAAAATTTTTTGGCAATCTTTTACGAAACCTTATCGCTGTAAGGAAGTTATTGGAATTCATAAACCATAAACTCATCGTTGGGCAAAAGAAACTACATAAATAGTCTGAAATTGATAATTTAGTTTTAACATGTTGTTGTAAACATTTTTTCATATTAATTCTGTAACTTATGATATTTTTTATTTATTTCTTCAACCATTCAATCAATTAATATCCAGTTTTGTGAAAAAGAATTAAAAAACAAATTTTTGAATACAGAATTTACTGTAAATTTAAATTCTGCATATGGCAAGTTCGACAACTTATGTCTCATCAGTACAGATATCATCCAAACATTTGGACAACCATTAACTCAAAGGTTTTTAAAAAACTGATAGAGAGCAAGTAAGCAATATGATCTAAAAGGAAATCCAAAATCAGCTAAGGATAGAGCTTTGCATGAGGGAGATACTTCTTAGTTTTCAACAAAATTTACACAAATTTTGATATTGCAAGTTTCCAAATAAAATCGGCTTTCGGGTCAGCACCGAAGTACAGACTACTGGGTTGGTAGATACCCTCGGGGACCACCAATCCACCAGCAGTGGCATCGGCCCAATGGTAACAAATAACTAAATACCGAATTTACTGTAAATTTCAATTCTGCATATGGCCATTTCGACAACTTATGTCTCATCAGTTTAGATATAATCTAAGCATTTAGAAAACCATTAACTCAAAGATGTTTAAAAACTGATAGAGAGCAAGTTACCAATATGATCTGACAGGAAATCCCAAATCAGCTAAGAACAGAGCTTTGCATGAGGGAGATAGTCCTTAGTTTTCAACAAAATTTACACAAATTTTGATATTGCAAGTTTCCAAATGAAATCGGCTTTCGGGTCAGCACCGAAGTACTGACTCCTGTCAGTGTTGATGAATTCTCTCGGGGACGACCAACAGTCCACATCAGTGGCATCGGCCCAGTGGTAACAAATAACTAAATATGGAACTTACTGTAAATTTAAATTCTGCATATGGCCATTTCAGCAACTTATGTCTCATCAGTGCAGATAAAATCTAAACATTTTGAAAACCATGAACTGAAAGATGTTTAAGGGAGTACGAGCCTCAGAATTCAGGAGCATTCTATATCCTCGGGTTTTATCCATTTAAATAGTTCTAACATTTTTTGCACATGGATCACATTTTCTTGGTCATAAGTCACTTTAAAAAAAAAAAAAAAACAACTTCCAATTATAATTTCATGTATTTCAAGGCCTATAAACATCTTATGCAAATTGAAGGAAAACTCTAGAGAGATCTGTTTCCCGTCAAAATTTTGACGTCTTATATCTAAAAAATTCCTACATGGATTTTCGAAATTTTTTGCTCAAGTTGTTCCATTAGTAGAGCTCTTCAAAACAACAGGTCAGAATTTTAATTCTAATTATAAAATTTTTGAGACTCGTACTCCCTTAAAAACATATAGAAAGCAAATCACGAAATTGACATAGTATAGCAACAGAAAAAATATCAGCTGATTGGTTGTACTATCAGGTAATTTCTATAGTGATGTAAGCCAAGGTGTATGTTTAACAAAATATTAAAGTATTGGCTCCAACAACAGTATTGTAACCAAACTTTTAAATGGCCATATGAAGAAACTAAATTTACAGTGATTTCGGTATTTTGTTACATATATTTATTACCACTAGACCGATGCCACTGCCAGGCGACTGTTAGTCCCCGAGAGTATTCACCAACCCAGTAGTCAGTACTTCTCTGTTGACCCAAAAACCGATTTAATTTGGAAATTTTTATATATTAATTACAGAAAATTTTGCCTTAGGCTAAGGAGTACCCCCCCTCTTGCATAGCCCTATCCTGAGTTGGCTTTCAATTTGATCTTTTTGGTTATTTGTTTTCTATCAGATTTGACAAATTTTTGGTATATATATAAAGTCTTCCAAATGTTTTGATATAATCTGCACTAAGAAGACATAAGTTGTCGATATGGCCATATGCAGAAACTAAATTTCGATATTTTTTTTTTAATATTTTTTTTACTTCTGCTAAGTATGTGTGGTAAGATATATCGCGAATTCAAATATTGCTTCCTGTTTTTGCCATTTTAATAAAACATTTTCGCAAAAATGAATTGTCGCGAAAATATAATAATTTAACAGTATAATTTTTTAACTTATGAACGGTATCGAAATTCGAGAAATTTGTAGTCATGTAAAATATACCTTATTTGTGGAAAGATAGGGAAATATTTCACCAGTTTTTGTATTCTCAATATCTGTTACAACATTTATCGAGAGCACTTAACAGGTCAAGTTGTTATATTTTTGGAGAGAAAAATAGGTGAATATTTGTTTTTGTTGTAAAATGGTAAATATTTCCGAAACGTCATTTTCTACGAAATTTTCTCACAAATAACTGTTGGTCATACTGATAAGGATCAGTCTGCGTAACTGTTAAGTCATATCTTATTATCATTAGTCTGTAACCAACAATCAAGCAATATTTCTCTAAGTACTAGTCATAGATACATGCAAGAAATTATGTGTTTGATGGGTCTTGTAGTCTGCCAAATCTATTTTATTTTTCATTTGTTTTAATATTCAGTTATTCGTTATGAAATCTAAAAGTTTGGAAGACCGTAAATGTGAATATGCAGAAACTATATTTCACAGTATTTTGTTATTTCTCCCCTTCAACGCCTGTAAAGTATATATAAATCTCGATAAAAAGTTTTGCCATGACCGATTAGCTAAAAAAATAAATATAAAAGCTATAAAAAACAAAAAAGAAATTAAATTTATGTTTTTTCATTTCATTCACTTATTTAATTTCTTTTTTGTTTTTTATAGCTTTTATATTTATTTTTTTAGCTAATCGGTCATGGCAAAACTTTTTATCGAGATTTATATATACTTTACAGGCGTTGAAGGGGAGAAATAACAAAATACTGTGAAATATAGTTTCTGCATATTCACATTTACGGTCTTCCAAACTTTTAGATTTCATCTGCACGGAAGAGACATAAGTTGTCGAAATGTGCATATGCAGAACCATAATTCGCAGTAACTAAGCTATTTAGTTATTTCTACTGAATTATGGGAAAACGTCGCTAAGGTCTGCTGTCCGTCTAATTTACCTTTGACACTTACTCGTCCTATTATAGTTTAATTTTCAGGTTTTTATATTTGTCATTTAAAAAAATCCTTTGCTTTAAAGAGTCACGGTCAGCCTTAATAATTTTAGAGTAAAAAAGCCTTAAACTGAACGCGTTTATTTTAATTCACGTACAAGAATTCCATGTTTGCAGTAGAAAAAAAATACAAAAATAGTTGCAGAAAGTTGCATAATAACAGTAAATACGTTATGCTGTTCAGGTGCTCTCATCAGCAACATTAAAATCAAATAATATGGAAATTCAGTGCACCACAATTTGTTTATACCGCCCCAAATAGATGCACTTTTGAAATATTATAAATCATTAATGATATACTTAATTGTATTTTTGTTTTGTATTGTTTTCAATATAGTTTGAACTAAAATGCTACCCCAGTTATGTGTCCGAGATAAAAAAAAAACCAACAAAAAATACCAAGAAGTAACAACCTCAAGAAGCAAAAAATGTATTGATATGTTTACATCAATTGTATATCTATATCTAGACACATCGAACTAGCTTAGTACTGTTGTAAAATGCTTTTTTGTAGTTGATTGTTTTCAATTGCCTATTTTTTTTAATGAATAAAAGATATACAAAAGGCTTATTATTGAAATATTGATATATATCAGAATTTGAAAACGATGGATTTTGAAAACTATTTATGAATTTTTTCGGGGTTCACACTGTTTTGCGTTATCATTATGTTTTGTTTGCACCTTCCTAGTCATGTATATTTGTCTCTCGGTGTGTGATCTTTATTATATCCCCCGCTTTAGCGGGTGGGGGGGGGTATATAGCGATCATGGTGTCATTTCGTCCGTCTGTTCGTTATTTCGTCCGCCAAAGGGGTACATACTTTGTGGCAACAACTCCTCCTAGACCACTTGGTGTAATTCAATGAAATTTTCGCATAATGTTCAGTGGATATTGTCATTGTGCACCAGTTATTTAAAAATTTGATTTGACTTGACATTTTTTAAAATGTTTTACTGCCCGAGTCAAATGGGGGAGCGGGGTATATATTATTGAGCTTTGCTCACAGTTTTTCTGGTTATTGTTTATATTGCAATGTAATGATGTTTTAGGGGTTGCTTTTTCGGTATTCTGTTGGAAATTTATTTCTAAACGGTCAGGTGACTACGGAAGCCCATATAAGACCTATCAAAAATATGTTTGAATTCGTTATAACGAATTCTGGAATTTGTTATAACGAATTCTGGAATTTATTATAACGATTTTAATTCGTTATAACAAATACTTGAATTCGTTATAACAGATTGTTGAAATTGTTATAATGAATTTAATTCGTTAAAGCAGATTCTAGAATTTGTTATAACGAAGGTCCTATATGGGCTTCCGTAGGTGACAGTCAAAATTCTTATGAAAAATATCATCCTTTACGAACAATTATTTCAGTTAAACTAAACCTTTTCAAAAATTTTGTTAGTAACATGTCCATCTTTATTCAATTACTACTTCAAACTCATTATCTCCAGAACACAAAAAGTAATTTTCAATCAATAAGAAACTTAACTGCTTGAATTAATTTTCGAGAAGAGACCATTGTTTCAGATAGTATTGCAGAAGTAGGATTCAAATTCTTTTAAGTTTCCAATGACTCTCAAAATTTGTCTTGTATGACCTATACTTATTGTATAACTAATTGACCGTCGTGAGTATCAATAAAAATGTCACGAGTGCGAGATTTTACATGCGGATTATTTTTTCATGTCAATACGCCAGATGTTTTCTTGACGACGACATTGAAGAGACATTGTGACGTCGCTTCATTAAGACGTCATGCGGTGACTAGAAATCCTTTATTTTCACCGATTTATATAACTGAGAAAACTTGATAAATCACCGCTATCTATAGAATAGAATAGAATAGAATAGAATATGCTTTATTAACCAATCAAGGGTCCATTGAGGACATGATGACAAAACATAACAAAAATAATTATTACAGAGACTAATACACATATATAAATATATATATTTTACACTATCAAAATAAAGTGTATTCATAATATTAATAAAATAAAGTGATCAGAGGGCACCAGCACTGTGGACATTTGAANGATTAGACAAGATGACTCAGGTAGAGAAGGCACCAAGGGACGATGCTTCAGGATAATTCTGTGCAAAATTATAATTTACAGCAGAACTTCCTCCTCGTGCCTTATCCAGATGAGCCAGCTTTTATATGCTATTTACTAAATATTACTTTATTTTTTTTAACACAATCAATAAGAACATGAATGAACAGGTTAGATTTTGCAAGTAATTCAGATGGGAAAGACACCAAGGGACGATGCTTAAAGGACACTTTTTAACGTTTTATAATATTTATTCGTTTCTAAATAAACAACAAATTGTAAATAATAAAACTGTTTATATAATATTAAGTGTCCTCCTCGTGTCTTTACCAGGTGAACCTGTCACAATGTTAAACACCAGCGAATTTCATCATATTACTTATACTTGTAAGTAAAGTAATGTCTTCGTTATTCAGAAGCCAAAATAGTTTATTGTCATTATTGAGTGACGTAAAATTTATACTAAGCGGCTTGGCAATTTCTAACATTGACAAACGTAAATCATGTACCTGACTACAAGTGAGAATAAAGTGTTTAATAATTATCATTATTATTCTGCAGTCTGTACCTCTTTAGCTCTCCTCCTTACCAGTGTTAACTGTTGGCATCAATTTGAGTCCTGCGACCGTCTGTCTTCCAACGTTCAAAGGTCCAACTGGAACTAAACTAAGTCTCCATAGCCCTTGTATGGTCAAGTTTAAACGTTGTATACCAGGGTGAGGTATTGCCATCATTTTGGATCTGGCGTCCGTCGTCCGTCGTTTGCTTATTATTAAAATATCTTCTATGAGACGAACGGACTAAATGGAACAAAACTAGGTTTAAATGGTCCCTGTATGGTCCCAATAAAACGTCGTGTCCGGCAGGTCCGTACCCTATCCTAGATGACTGCAAGCGGGGAACAGCTAACGATCTCTGCAACTACTTGATCAAGAGAGAAATGTAGTTCACCCTAACAAGTTTGGTTGAACAAGACAAAGCATTAAGAGGTTTATTACACTGTCTATATCAGTCATTGTCCAAGTGAGCGATTTAGACTCTTGAGAGTCTCTTGTTCACAAAACCTTGCAGTTATTTAGACATATTTTGGCTTATCTGAAAATTTCAGTTTTTCGCGGGGTAAGCGGAGAAAACTCTTGAAACTCCTTATTGGGGATATCGGATATCAAGTAGCCGTTAACTTTTGTTGATGTATTCAGTAATTACTTACTGAAAATGGGGCAATTTTAGTAAATTTTGATCAAATAACCAAGAACGGGTCCAATAATCAAATCAAATACATGTACACTTGTTAATCAGTTAATCATCAAAAACACTCATAATCAGGAAACACAAAGAAACCCTTAATTACGAAGACCCATTCCTGTTTCTAGTCGAATATTCATGAAAGGATTTAAATAAAACGGAGAGGCAAGAATTAATATGTTCTGCAATTTGCAAGCATGCGGGATAGAAACTATATTTTTGGAAACATTTCGAATGGATATTATACTACAGCACATTATGTTTGTGTATCATCAATTGAATTAAGAGATTGACCACAACAATATATCTATATAAGTGTACTGTTTGTTTTGCAGGTTAACCTTGTTTTGGTTTCTTGATTGTTTTTGAATCTTTGCAGCATTTGCCAATGTATGTATACTGACTCATAGAGTAATGGGGTAGGTTGGTTCTAACCCAAGTATTGTACTTAAACGTGATGAGGATGTTTTCCTATTATCATAATATAAACCGGAATATCCTTCATTGATACTCAGATTTAACAATATCAATGAAGTAGTAAACTCTCAATTCTGAATATATTTCCTATTGTTTTTGAGATAATAAGGACAGATTATTCAATATAAAAGTTTCATAACCTTCCAATATAGATTCTGAGAAATAGAAATAGAAAAAGGAATGTTTGTAAGAATACTTAGCCCGATATGTTATGCTTGTTGACGACCCCGCATCAATGACAATGTTGCGTTGTTCAGCATTTAGCAATTGAATTCCGCTCAAACCGGTGCCAGGGGCCGTCTTGAACTTAGTATGAGGTAGGCATGTTGCCCCTTTGTTGAAAGCCTCATGGTGACTTCAAGATGAAGAACAACAATTAAGCGTTGTTCCATTTGCTTAATCTTAACATGTATTTATAGAGATTTTGTCCTATGTACATTTACTCCATATCCTGTTTGTTCATCTAAAATGGAAGTAGAAAAAAAGATTTTTTTTTTATAAGAGTCAAAATTATATAAAAGCTTTAATGAGTCAGATACTCCTTAGTTTTTTAAAAAATCTCAAATTTTGTTGTTGTTTGAAACTACTGCAATGAACGGAGAGTTTTGGCTCACAATAAAACCGGTTTTAACCCACCATTCCTTTTCAAATACCTGTTCTGAGTCAGGACAATTGCGGTCGACAATCTTTCCGATGGTTTCCACCTACTTTATCTCTTTGCCTCATAGACTTTAGCTCTTCTCAATTCTGTTCCGTAATTTTGTTGTTATCCCACATCGCAAGTTAACATATAAAATCCGTTGAATGGTCAGTACTGACTCAATAGACTATATCCGAGCTCTAGTATCAGGATCTACCAGACAACGTCACAGTATATAAAAAATACGTCATAAAGCCTAAAACGTCACGAAGCTTTGCTGTTGACGTACATTCTTGGTCACATGGGGCGGACACGTTTATGACGTAGGGCGGACAAACAACAACTGGTGAATCTAAATACCAGAACTCGGATATGGTCTATTACTTGACTTGTACCGTCCAACAGCAGAGGTATCGACCAAAAGGTAATAGAAAACCCAAAACCACAATGAACTACTATTCCGCAGACGGTCATTCTGACATTCTATGTCTCTTCATTGCTGATCAAATGAGAAAAAAAAACTTCAACCTTGTCTGGGAGAAAAGTAGTTGGAAAATAAAATGCAGAAACTGTTTAATTATCTTTTGTGTAAACACTGTTCCACTTTTGTTTTTTATATATACTCTTCAGCATAAAAGGGAGATAATAACAAAATAACCAACAGAGTTGTCGAGAGCAGAAGTCCAATAGACAAAAAGACACACAGAATCAGGTGGAAAGCACCGAAAAAGTTGTCGACCACAATGGTCCTGATAATGCAACTCCAAGTAAATCTTAGAAATACAGATATGGGACATTTTCAAAAAATGTCAACTTTTGCCTACTGAAAAAACACAAAAATAAAGTTCTTCGACCCAGCAATTTAACAGTTGCTTGTGATACCTTAATATAAGTAGACACTAAATTAAGAATATGCAATCTTAAACATAAACCTAAGTGTGTAGAAAGGACATCCAAAGTAAGCAGGGCAGGATACACCAAAATGTCCACTTCGCAACGTTTCAATTTCCTCTTTCAAAAACGAGAAAAATGTTTTTTGTAACGACATTTTTTGTAGTAACTGGAACCGCAGATAACCAAGTACTAGATA
The DNA here is from genome assembly GCA_002080025.1 of Modiolus philippinarum. Classification (NCBI taxonomy): domain Eukaryota; kingdom Metazoa; phylum Mollusca; class Bivalvia; order Mytilida; family Modiolidae; genus Modiolus; species Modiolus philippinarum. The sequence goes on along the minus strand of MJUU01038135.1, from coordinate 39,213 downwards.
ACAATAAGATGCATCAACAAAATCACGAGTAAAGCACCACAAGCATAATTTGAACGTTTGTGACAGAAAATCATGAAAATATGCGATATTCAATTGTCAAATGCAAACAGAAAAACCATTCAATAGGAAATATCAATCAAGCATCTAAATTACTCATCTTGTACCTTCAGTATTGTATCAAGCAGATAAAATTTCTATACAGATTTTCGTATAAAAATTGAAAAAAATGTACGAAAATGTCCACTTTGCAACGGTCCACTTCGCAACGATTTTGTCCACTTCGCAACATTTTCGAGGAGTAAATGACGCCGTTACGTAGTGGACATAATCACACATGTAGCTGTCAAATGCGGATAAAACCTGCTACTCTTGTTCTTGTTTTCATATTAATTGACAGCAAGCATGCATCAGAATTCTTGCAATTTATTCTTATTAAATTTTGTGGTAGAGGTGCGGCAGTATGTCCAATATAGTAAGAGATTTTGTCCACTACGCAGCGTCCTTATAGCGTTGCGAAGTGGACCGTTGCACAGTGGACATATTTACATGTTACTGGCGATTTCCTCTTTGTCATATGTCCTAGAACTACAACTCAACAATTTCCGTACAATGCACAAAGTTAGTTATGATTATTATGAATTTCATGATTTTATGATGGACGTTTCTTGGAAATATTGACCGTTGCGAAGTGGACAAGAAAAAAATACGGTGTCAACTGAGCCAACAGATTCAATCACCTAAGAGTAATAGATTGTAACATATCTGTTTTATGCTGTTTTACAGATAGAATAGTAGATGATGAACGTTTCTACAGCAAAAAATGTAATCTAAATCACAGAACGAGGGCTCTGTTGACTATTTAGCGTTGGCGATGCGAAGTGGACATTTTTCTGTGGACGCCCATTAAAAAATTCTTTGAGAAAATTTTTTACAACTACTCCCAGTGAATGGACCCTTTTTTAATTGTTTGAATGTATTTCTAAAAGAAAACAGTTAAAAAATGGTAAACAAAATCAAGCGAATTATACAAAAATGGGGTTTTTGCAGCCATTTTACAGTGTGGGACAGAATTTTTTTGCTGTTTTGGGGCACTTAAGTCCAAAATATTCACAGATGTCCTACTCAAAAATAAGTAAAATATGTCGATTGTCGAGCAGAAGCCATATTTACCAACAGAGAAAAAGAAAATAGAAAAATCTTAAAATTCAAAGAAAAACATTTACTGGACAGAAAATGGACTTTTTCTTTTAAAAAAGTCCCATATAATCATGAATTAAAAATGGAGAGTAAATTATTTATTATCTATCAATGACATTAATTGGAAGTTCGAATGGAGCTACATCGCACAATCATTTACACATTCTAGACCGGTGCTTTGGCAATTGAACATGGTCAAATTCTTTTCATTAGTTGGCTACATTTTATAGGTCAGATTGTTTTGTCGGCATTGGCGATTTAAGTTTTTGTTGTATTTTTGTGATGTAGCTAGCTCTGGAATTGCCTGTTTATTTTTTTTTCTGTTTGGTGATGTCAAATTGGTTGTCTGGTCTGGCGTTGTAAAACCCATTTTGACTGTTTGGCAATGTCTGACTAATTTAGCGGCATTGCCATTTGTATGTGTAGTTTAGTCAGGCAATGTTGCCGGTGTTTGATTTCGTTTGACTGTTTTGGCAATGTCTGACTAGTTTAGCGGTATTGCCATTTGTATGTGTAGTTTGATCAGGCAATGTTGCCGGTGTTTGATTTGTTTGACTATTTGGCAATGTCTGACTAATTTAGCGGTATTGCCATTTGTATGTGTAGTTTAATCAGGCAATGTTGCCGGTGTTTGATTTGTTTGACTGTTTTGCAATGTCTGATCTGTTCAGCTGCTTGATTTCCCGCTGGGGTTAACTTGGTACTTTTTCTGGTAGGGATATGATAAATTGATCTTGGAAACATACATCGAATTAATATACGCATTTACTTAAAACATACCCGAAAATTATATAACAACAATAAATTCAGGATCCGTATTTTTATATTGGATTTAACACGATGGTTTTAAAACATCAAAGAAACAAAGCATGAAGTAAATGTATTATATAGAAGAGATATTATACCACGAATTATGCTGTTTCAGAGAACAAGCATACTTTGTGAAATGCGACTCAGAATCACAGAAAAAATACCCGATCCGTTTCTCAACTCCTATGAGGATGAATTCATTGAAAGGCTTCTAAAAAAACTGACCCAGTGGATCTTGTGGATCGCTATGGAATATGACAACATATCTTTCCTCTATCGGATTTGACTTTACTACCGGAATTGACATGTTCAATACAGCGGGTGTCTTATAAGAAACAGGAGATGCTTACTCTACCGGTACACCTGATCTCACCCATGGGTTTTATTGGGTGCGTGTTGTTTGTCTGTATGTTTGTCTTCATTTTTCATTTTTATCCCGTAATCATGTGGTGTCCTTGTTTCTTAGTGTTTCCGGTGTTGCCGTTGTCCATGAATTGTTCGTTCGTTTGACTGACAGTTCGGTTGTCACTTTTATTTATAAACACATTTTTGTTTCCATATTAGAATTTAAATACAATTTAATTAAAAGCACACCCAAATCTATATATTTCATGTCAAAAAACCATACCCGAATTTTTGGCACATCCCCGTACACCAAAGGTATGGGAATTTAACCACCCGGACTTTATGTTGACTTGGTGGTTTTGTTTTCAATGTCAGTAAGTTGGTTAGTGTGTAATCTATACTGACTGCATTGCATTGCAAATCTTCTAGGACAGATTAAAAAGGAAAGATAAGAGGAACACCTACAATGACTGAAAATTATAATCACAGGTCTTATTCAACAAGAGAAGTGTGCAAAAGAAACACAAAGAAAAGACAAATAAAAGACAAAAGACGTTATGCACGGTGTTCAGACAGTGAGGGCATTGATATAAAAATAATATTTTAAACCTTTTTAATTATCACTTTGTAAATAAAATCAGAAACATATTTTTATAATCATACACTTCACAGGCTACCAAATAATTGTACATTTTTATTTTGAAATTTCCACGAAAGACATAAAAATACCAAGTGGCCAGATTTACCGAATAATGTGCTCTTCGTCAAAATAGAAACACAAACAACAACAGGAACTTGGGACAATTTAACTTAGTATCGGTACAAGCAAAAGCCAGATGTAGGGTCGAATAGATATTTGGGTACCCGAAACCTCTCCTTTCAAATAGCCCTGTCCTAAGCTGAATTTTGGCCTTTCTATTTAGATCCTTTTGTTTATTTGTTCTCTATCAGTTTTAACGTGTGTTTGCGGTATATGGACTTGCAAATGGTTTGGTCTTGATCTGCACTGATGAGACAGAAGTTGTCGAAATGCGCATATGGAGAAAATAAATCAACAGTAACTTCGGTATTTTGTTATTCAATATTTCGTTTCCCTGAAGTAAAATTATTATATAAGATTTACTTATATAGAGAGAATTCTCAAGAGATACAGACTGCCCTTGGGGATACGGACTGACACATGGATAATGCCTGAGCCGCAGGCGAAGTTATTATAAATGTGTCAGTCCATATCGCTATCCTAAGGGCAGTATATTTCAAAATAACTAAATTGTTTATTAATGTAACTATAATTGAATTTAAATTTCCTAAACTGAAACTTAAGTATTAATATTTGTTGATTTCCATGCAACTGTTATTGTTGATAATTCAGTCTCAACAAAATAAACAAAATAAAATGCAAATGTGCTTCAATAAAATAGACACAAAATTTACATATATACAGATAATTATCACGAGATATAGACTGTCCAAAGGATAGCGATATGGACTGATACATTGATAATGCCCCGAGTAAATACAAGAAAATGCCAGATACCCATAATCTATTACAGTATAAGGTTTTATACTCTCATATATTTGATCATATATACTTAAAAGGAATAACAATTTCTTGTTTTTTCTGGTTTTTTTTTGCAAAGGAAGTTAAAATGTCTCAGGTATTCCAACATCAATTAAATCATACTTAACAAATATTATTTTTCCAACAATACATCGGCAAACGAATACCGAAGCAAGAACGAGGAAAGGGGAAATTCTAAAATCATAAATCCAAAATCACGGCAATTCACAGCAACACGAATTGAGACAGTATGACAAAGACATAACAAACAAACAAAAA
>MJUU01038135.1:0-15403 GCA_002080025.1 Modiolus philippinarum | reverse complement strand
ACCAGCCCCCCCCCCTGCCCCCCCAAAAAAAAATCAAATGGTCCGTGCCTTAGTACTACGAAAGCGTCTTCCCTCTCTACTTGCAACTGTACACGGAATAGTATAATGCAATTTGAATATTAAGGATCAGTTACGACTCCATGTATGTGTTGTCATAAAACCGTTGTTAACAAATTGTCGTCACCACTAAGGTTTAACTTTTGTGAAAAAAACTAACGAGAAGCTTTATAAAACTCATGCTGTTTCGTTTGATCTCCTCAGTTCTCGAAAAATAATGATTTAATTTGTTTAATTCTTACCAGACCTTTGTGACAAGTTTTTAAGTTGGTGTTCAGTATTCTTCGAAAAATCTTTAATAAAAATTTCTCACCTCAAAAAGTCATTGAGACCGTTCACCGTCATTTCTGACGCATATGCAGAAAGTAAAGTCACAGTAACTTCGGCAGACCTGTCAAGTCTCACGCTTTGGGCGTGAGAGTCACGCTTTGAAGCACCAAATCACGCTCTCACGCTCACCCTTTTCAATGTCACGCATTTTTAATTTTCGAGAAACAAATATATCATAAATAGAAAAACCATCTCTCCATAGTTGAAAAACAAGAATTCGATGTTTTTGGATATTACTTCATACAACTGATCGAGATTTTCGATAATTGAAACAAAATTTTCAACGGAGGTCACAGATATGAATTAAAATTTTATATTTTTCCTTCTTTTCATGGCAAAAATTTGGTCTAAAGTTGCTTGCTTTGACCTCACGAAAAGCTCTCAGAATGCACTATTTTGCGTTTTCCAATTATTTTAGTGGGGAAAGCCCTCAGACCCCTGGTCTCACTCTGGGAACACAAACCCCCTTGACAGCTCTGCTTCGGTATTAAGTTATTTCTGATAATTGAACCTGTATTATATTACATCTGCCTTGTTTTCCCCCAAATAATTATATTGAATAATTACTATTTAATTAATTAATCTAGAAATCGTTCACTTTTTAAATAACGTGTATAAAAGAGATGTGTTAAGTTCTCAATATAATGTATTGGTTTTTACAGAATGGACCTGTAGTAAATGTACCTATAAAAACTCTGTCTCCACAACCTGTGAAATGTGTTTTACTGCGAAGTCAGAATCAGTTAATCTAGAGGGGACCAAAGCATATACTCCACAAAAGTCTTGGGAATCCAAAGCAGGTGATATGTTTAGTAAAACATTTTCTGAAACAGGCAAAGAAGATGTGAGAAAAGATGATGACCTTGGATTCTCCTCAAGTTTGACATACTGTCCAACAAAGCTAAAATCAGTTCAGGAAGAGGACATAGGAACCATGGATCAACAACAGTCGCTAGAATATGCAACAGGTTTGTTTTTTAACAATAATATTTTTCGATAAAGAAATAAATATGCTCTATAAACATTTCAGTTATGGTGTACTTGTTCTTGAGGGAATATCTCCTATGGATGCACTATCATACTTTCCAATTTTGGCATTTTGATTTTTTTTTGTAATTTCAAATTGTTGTACCGGCCTACTGTTTATTGTGCCCACATCTCATGATTTTATTATGCCAAGTTTTCTTATTTGGACTCTGTTGGTCTTTTTGTCGGGCAACGGATGGCAGCAGTACTAAGAACCCTTTGTCAGTAATTTACTGTTTGTTGACTATCTCGTATCCATGGGTAAACTGACATGGGTGTAGCATTGCTCAAACAGGTGCTAGGTGGGCCGTCCTGAGCATAGTATGAGGTATTTGTTGAAAGTCTCATGGTGACTTCATGGTTAAAAACAATTTACCATGTATTCGTAGAGACTTTGTCTCATGTGCATTTACTCCATAACTTTTCATTGCTTATTATGGAATTCCAACAAATAAATAAATAAATAACACTAATACAAGATACGAATCAGGTACTCCACCAATATTGCCTTCTACTTCATCACTAGCGCCATCCGTTGCAAGATTTAGCATTTAGTTTTCTGATTTTAGGGGTAATCATTTAATAAACGGAAACGGGAAATATAATTCTGATGAATGTTTAAATGACCATTTCCACTAACACTGTATACAAAATTTTTATATAGTGAATTGATTAAGGAAGAGGGAAATGTTTATGTGTAATTTAGCTTAATAACTTAATATCTTTTAACCTCCTTTTCGTTTAAAACTGGTTATAAATAGAAATAAAATTTGTATTCTTTCCTTCAAAAACATCATTATCATATCTACTGGCCAGTTTTTGTTTATATCGAAAACAACATGTCTTTTTTGTGATATATTTTAGGCATTGGAACTAAATATTTCTTCTATCTATTCTCATGAAATAAAAAAAAAAAATTGCACAAATATTTGATTTATCTTTGAATATATAAACACATTTCTTGAACCTGGTTTTTCATTAACATTTCCAATATTATCCTTGTCGTCTGATTACTCTAAAGAAAAAAAGCTCATTTCATTCGTTGTTCCTGGACATGCCAACCACCTTAAAATGACGGGAGAAAACGTCTTTTCAGTTCTATTTCATTCGGTGATTGAATTTAACATGGATGATGCAGAATAATTGGTCAAGACCACTTTTATTGATTTAAGACTTCAACTTAGAATATCAGATTCACGAAACGTATAGCAGGACATATTGGAAAATCCCTGTCTATAATAAGCCAATGTATCAAAATGTTGCCTCTAGTATTCTGTTTCACACAATACCTATTGAACTCCTCGGAATCGATCTTAGGGAAAAAATTCTACCTTGGTCTAGAAATTTGTGAAAAATTTTCCTAACATATTTGAAAGAAATGATAAGCTCTGGATAAAATTTCTAAAATTGTCAATATTTCTGTATTTTATAATTAAGTACTACTTTTCAATAGAGTAATAATCAGTTGTCAGCAAATTTTATACAAGGAAAAATATTTTTTCCTTCATGTAATGTAATCCATTATTGATAGACAATTGATTATCACAAGTGTATAATACAGCGGGAAATCTAGTGGTATAAAATTATCTCCCTTCTAGAAAAGCTCTTCTGTGTTCAAAACTTTTTCAGAACAAATTAATAGCATGGCGACAAAAATAAACAATCGACAAAATATCAAGATTTCAAAAGAAATAAACAAATACAATAATTAGTGAAAACGTCATTCAATTCCCAGATCTTTACTTTGTAGTTAAAAAGAGATTAAACTTGCCTCCAAGAAGAGGTATTATGCGAATTCCTTACATAATGTACTGTCGTGATGAAAATATTCAACGGAAAGACTGGTCAAAATCAATTGCTATAGGGTGTTAAAATGCATGTACCCAGACAAAATTATATGTACAGATAGATTTTTTAACATACTTTACTTATAGGTCAATTTAGTGACGATTCTTGCATAAGAAACGCGGAGATCCAGAACGCATTCTATGTAACTATGCAAAATTATATCGTCTTGAAACAACGCCATTTTCCTTTTATATCCAAGATCGCAAAGGGTAATCATCAAAACAAGATTTCATTGGTTCAATCAAGGAAAAGGGCGTGCCTTCAGTTAAAGACCATTCAAAGACCCCACGTGCTTAGTGAGTAAAAATCGGTTTTGTTTATGTAAACAAGAAGGTTACCAGGTAGAAATGGTCGTTTTATATACATTATTTCGTCGAAACCACTGCATGTACCCAGTCCAAAATATGCAAATGAATCGATAAATATTTAATTGCAAAGTATATTTTTTACTTAAAATTTCCGTTGTAAATAAATGCCTAGATCCAAAACCCTTTGGAATCAGGTATATTCGGGGAAATCTCATTTTTCATTGAATATATGCAAGAAATATCAAAATTTAAAAAAAAAATGTAATTTATCAACACATGAACATAACGGAGTATAAATTTTCTTGTTATAAGTAACTTACATTGAAATCGACATTTTTATCTTTTCTAAAGGAGAGTTCATATTATATTGTTTAAATACCACCGGATTTCAGACTGAATAGGTATGACTGAGTTTCAATTACCAACAGAATGCACTAATTTAAATATAGATGAGGATTTTTCTGTAAGTTTAGCAATTAGATACAATCATTCTATTTTCATTTTCGCCCTTGCGCCAAAACGTTGATCTTACTTAATTTACCTCTGTCTTTTCTTCATTTGTCTGTACGCCCTGAGGGTCCAGCTCCTAAAGTGTTTTACAGCAGGAAATTTTCATTTTGTAGATCATATGAACAAATAAAGTGATATGGAGTAAATGTACATGGGATAAAATCCCTATAAATATATGGTAAGATAAAGCAAATGGAACAACGATTTCATTATTGTTCTTCATCTTATGTATAAATATAAAATTCATTATTTTTGTGAACTACGCTGAAAAGTTTCATAGTTTGTCAGTTCAGCTATTCATACAGTTGTTACAGCAGGATATTTTTCTTTGCAGATCATTCATCAATAATTACATTTATGCATATTCATTAAAATACCTTCAATTTGATAGGTGAACATCGATCACGTGGTAAATCAAAGTGAAGTTGCAATTCCAATGCAACGCATTTGACCACATGACCAAATAGCGGATGAATTAGAAAATATAGAATCCCCCATCTACTTTTCATTCAACTTTTTTTATTTTTCGCTTTTAAAATTTAATTATAAGAATTGAATGCATTATTATAAATTTTAAAATATTGACCGAAGCATAGTTTTTAAAATGAAGCGCGGTAGCGTTTAATTAAAAAAAGGCTTCGGTCAACATGAAAATTCAAAATAATGCATTCAATTCTTAAATTTATCAATATGTTAGCTTGTGATAAGGATTTTGATTGTTGTGAATTTTTACAAAAGATATAAACATCTTTACAATATTGGGCTAATGCAAATAAATAGTTCAGACAAAAAGTGATGGTGATGGGAAAAAAATTAGGGAAAAATACTGAAGGAACCAGGGATGTAATCATTACAAAAGTTAAAGTCCATAGACATGTCATGTCAATATTTCAATAGTTTACCACACTGATAATAATTATGTAATAGTAATTTGTGTAGATGGCTGCATCCGCATTTTCAGACTGTCTAAGGACCGCGATAAGGTACAGGTCCGTATCAAGGTCCTAAGACAGTCCGTAAATCTAATGCAGCCCTATACACAAGTTTCTATAACTTTTATTTCATTGAACAAATTTACCAGTCAAACGATTTAGGTTAATATTTTCATCTTTTTTTAAATGTCAGCGATTTACGAAAATAATTAAATAAAAGTAAAAGTGAAATTGAAAAACATAGACATGAAATGTGAGTTTACTAAGCTTAATTGTTGTTTCCTCTCACGGATTTGACTTCACTACTGGATTTGGCATGTTCAACACGGCGGGTGGCTTATAAGAAGCAGGAGATGCTTACTCTACCGGTGCACCTGATCTCATCCATGGTTTTTATTGGGTCCGTGTTGTTCATCATTGTGTGTGTGTCTTAGTTTTTCTTTTCTGTGCCGTGCTCGTGATGTGTCTCTGTTTCTTTGTTTTTTTCCGATGTTGCCATTGTCCTTGGATTGTTCGTTTTGGATTGACGGTTCGGTTCTCACTTACTTTACGAATTTCTGACTTTCAGAAACTGATTAATGTTTATCTCTCTGGGATGACAGGTTGCAAAATAAATCAAGTAATATATGCTTTTTACGCTAAATATATGTTTTGTGCTGCTGACGTCACCATGGGGCTATATCGCATCTTAATACAGCCTTCACAAGCGATACAGCCCGCTCAGAGTATTGTTTGGGCTGTATTTTGAAATACAATATATAATGTGATAGAAATTATTTGTAACAAAAGTGATATGAAATTAAAGAGAACAGTTTTTGTTCTCTTTTTAATGTTCATCAGTTTATAAGGTGCATAGCATGTAAGTTAGTTTCGAAGGCATTAGCTTCGTATGAAACTTCAAAACCATTGGAGACTGTGAATCTCAAACATAAATCTTTTGGTTGCTGTAGCTTCATAAATATATGGATAGTTGTTTCACTCATGATTTATACTTTTTTATTCATGCCAATATAAAACATCACTTATAGATCTGGCACAGTTATGTAATTGCAGGATTTTTAATTCAAATATTTTGTTTCTTTTAAAGCAAGTCCATCAAGATCTGACGAAATGGACTTGGTGACTGATGGTGAGACTGACGATGAACTGCGTATTGTTCTTGTTGGAAGGACCGGGTCTGGAAAGAGTGCGACCGGAAATACCCTTTTAGGTACAAACCATTTTAAAGCAATGGTATCTGGGTCATCTGTTACAGCACACTGCAGTCGGGGGGAATCTTATCGAAATAACAGACTTATGTTAGTAGTAGATACACCGGGACTGTTCGATACAAACAAGTTGAATTTTGACGTTATAAAAGAAATAAGTAAATGTGTGGGACTGACGTCACCAGGTCCACATGCCGTAGTTCTAGTCATCGGTATAGGTAGGTATACCAAGGAGGAACAAGATACAGTGGAACATTTCTTACAACATTTTGGAGAAGATGCCATCAAGTACATGATGATCGTGTTCACTAGGGAAGATAATCTGAAAACAGAAAATAAATCGATTGAGGAATTTATAGAAGAAGCTCCGCAAAATTTGCAAGAAATTGTAAGAAAATGCAACAATAGGTATATAGCCATCGACAACAACGATAATGACGCTGAAAAGGAAAGGAAAGTAGTAGAAATCATTGCTATTATTGATAACATGGTAAGAGAAAATGGCGGTCAGCATTATTCAAATGAGATGTATGAAGCAGCTGAGAAAATCTTAGCCAAACGTATGAGGCAAATCCGAGAAGAATACGAGCACGATCGAAGGCGTGAAAGGGCAAAAATGAAACAACAAATATCGGTTGAATATCAGAAGGATTTAGAATCCCTCTCAGATGAAAAGATGAAGTTAGAGAAAAAGCTTAAAAGTATGCAATGGGAAAAGGATTATGATGAAAAAGAAAAGCAGTCCCTTCAAGAAGAAATGAGAAATTTGCAGCTTAAAAAGGAAGCAAGCCAAGATGAAATAGACAGTGAAGCAAATAAACAGATAGCAGAAAAAATTGCAGCTCTGAAGAGACGAGAGGTTTTACTCAGCCAGGAATTACAAAAGAAAGAGAGACAAAGACTTCTTATGCTGTCTGACCTTGAAAAAACAAAACATGGTATCAACAGAAAAACTGAAGAGGCAGAAGAAAGAAGAAAGAAAAGATCACAATGCAACCAATCCATCTCTGAACGTGATGTTCGCCAACAAGTTCGGACTGACATAGAGAATAAATCATCAAATATATTCAAAGACCTCTTAAATTCTATTAAGAAAGCAGGTCAGACATTTCTTAGCAATGCTATCCAATTTTTCACAAAATTGTTTTAGACCAATAATTTTTTTTACTCATGTTATGTAAATAGCTTATCGCACTTTCTATTCTTCTTTCACGGAGTCTCAGCCGGAGTTTGTTGCTATTTTTTATTTTGAAATTATCTTTGCTAGTATTTGTTAGTTCAAAATACATGCGGACTGATATTTTGCGTTTCTTATTTTAGCAAGCAAAATACTGTATATATTTGCAAATTTTTAGAATGTAATAAGTTACTGCCTTTTTTTTATTATGGAGTCTTTTTCAATATTTCGAGTGTTAAATTATAATCATCACATTAAAAATAACGACTAATTTTCTTTCCACTTAAAAAGACATCATACTGTCATTTTCCATTCAGTTAATTAATTTGTAATGTTTGTATTTTTTCAAACTTTTGGGGATATATTTTGATTTGTAAGATATGTCTATAGATTCCCTCGTTTCACCCCATTTCAAAATTCAGTAACAAATTTGCAAGTTTTTATTAATTTTGTTATTTGATAGAGAAGCAGTGATTTCCTAAGGCTGGATCCGGTTGTGAGAAGTTCATACTTATAGATTTTTAAAATTCTCGTTTTATTTTGAACTACCTCTGTATAGATCACCAAACGTAAACAAATGGCAGAAAAATTGATGTTGTCATGTATGATTTTTTTTACTTGTTTAAATAAAATTCTACACCTTTAACTTGATTTTTTTATAGAAATAAGTAAAGAAGGGATATTGAGTAAATGCACTTGAGACAAAGGCTTTGTGGTAAAACAAAGCAATGGAACAACGCTTTTATTGTTGTTCTTCATCTCGAAGTCACCATTGGAAAGCCCCAAGAGCAATGATGTTGGTAATTCTACCAAAGTTTCAATTTAAATTCAAAAGGAGGGATTGTTTGAACATCTGAGGTTTGCCACTACAAAATCCCACGCATCTCGCCAAAGGAACATTCTTCAGGTTTTAAATTCATTTGGGGTTAAAATTAATTAACCCTTCGCAATTCATGTTGCAGGTAAATAGGTGAAAACAAACAGTTTGGTTTATGTTAACCCTTATTCTGGAACTGGCACGTCAACAATCCCAAAAGGTTCAAATGAATAGTCACATTGAACTGTCAGCTGGGAAGCAAAAAAAAAACATAGAAAAAAGAAGGGAAACGGGGAATGTGTCAAAGAGACAACGACCCAAAGGGGAGTAATAACAACTCAAAGCCACCATAAGATCTTCAATGAACGGTGAGAAAACCCCACACCCAACGGTAGGTCGGAGTCGGCCTCTAAATAAAGAGTAATCAAGTTCAGAGAAATAAACAACATCCTAGACTCCTATAGACATTAAGTAAACTAAGTAGAAAAAAGACAAGACACACAAAGGCTTAATAAATTTCCTGACTTAGGACAGACGCAAACCTGCTGCGGCGGGGTTAAACTAGTTTATTTGGGCTCAATTTACACCCGTATGCTAAAATGACGTAGAATTCTATCTTCTGGCGTTGTTGATTTTACATTGTATCTGAACTTTGATTGATGTAATCTTGCGCTTTGTTCGTTCCGTATTCTACTGCCGTTGTTAAGAACAGAATTGCAAATAAAAATAAGTAATGGTCACTTTTATTACTGTAGGTACCTTCGTATTAGCAATGAGGCTTTCAACAAAGATTAAAAACTCTCAATGTCGACCAATACAATATAAATATCAAGATACGGAAGTTGCAGTGAATTTTGTTTCTGCATATGCGCATTTCGACAACTTATGTCTCTTCAGTGCAGATCATATCAAAACATTTGGAAATCAATAAATCAAAATATGTGTAACAGCTGACTGAGAACAAACTACCAAATTAATCTTAAAAGGAAAGCCAAAATGAGGTAAGGACAGAGCTATGTAAGAGGGAGATACTCCTTAGGTTTTCACAAAATTTTCATAAATTTAGATATTGCAAGTTTCAAAATCAAATCAGTTTTCGGGGCAGCACCGTAGAACTGGCTACTGGGGTGGTGAATACCCCCGGGGACTAACAGTCTGCCAGCAGTGGCATCGGCCCAGTGGTAATAAATAACAAAATACCGAAGTTACAAAAAACAAAAAAAAACCCACAATACCATGTTTACACCCGTATGCTAAAATGACGTAGAATTCTGTGAATTTTGTTTCTGTATATGCGTATACAAATTCATAAACGAAAACGACCAGCTATTGTCATCCCTTGCTTACGATAGGGTTCAAGTTATTTAGTTGGTCTCTCTTTAGTTACGGTAGTAATAGCGTTAACAGTTTTGGGTTCAAAACCACGGATTCTACCTTTTCGATAAAGTTTTGAGTATAATATGCCCTGTAACATCATAGGTTGTGTCCATTTATTAGCTAATCTCGTATTCAATATTATCTATTATTGTATAGCAACATAATATTTCCTTAAGAAAGCAACCAAATGTAAGCGTGCAATAAATTTCTATATTGCACTAGTGCAAATATGACTTAAATTTCATGACGTCATTGACAACAAAACTCCTTTATTAGCAAAATTTAAGCTTTGCTATACAATAAAAGGGTTATTGCATGAATATTGAGGAATATTATCCCTCGTAGAATATATATTGCACTCGCAAGCTCGTGCAATATAAAATTCTACTCGGGACAATATTCCCCAATATTCATGCAATAACCCTATAGCATCGTAAGACGAGTCATTGTGTAAAGCAATCCATGATCTAAGCCAATAATTTTACGCTACATAGACACATATTGTAAGCCCCCTTTCCCAAATTCTGAGAAACCGATATGTTTACTGCCTTTTTACTTTACATGATGTGTCAATATGTCAGGTAGCCCCACAGTCTGATATGTAGGACCAGACAGCTAGTTCCTAAGTCTGTTATATAGCATCTAATTATGTCTCAATGTGTCAGTTACATCAATAATCTATGCTTTTGTGTCGTTGTGGCAGGAAGTACCGTGATCTTTGTTCTTTTGTCTTGTCAACTAGCCCCGTGGGCTATGTTTTCTAGCATCAAAGGGTGTGCAAATATATCAGAAACCCCCAGTAATCTATATTATTTAGTATCGTAGACTGTGTCAGTGTGTCAACTAGCCCTGTAATCTGTTATCTAACATCATAGGATGTATCATTGTGTATGCTAATCCCATAATGTATACTATATAGCATCTCAGTTTTGTAAACGTGCCAGCTAGCCCGGTAATCTTTGTAATCTCGCACAGTTGGCAGTTAGTCTTTTGTCAATCACCGTAGGCTGTTACAATGTGTCAGCTAGCCTTGTAATCTATGCTATTTAGCATTGGAGGCTGTTTCAATGTCAATAGAATTTTGAACGCACTAAACATAGATATGGAAACATCACAGTATAATTGGAGTTTCAACAGGTCATGTAATTGATTAGTTGTTGCGTCAAGTAAGCAAACTGGTTAGTGTGGAGGCTGGCCTTTGATTGGAAATAGAAAAAGAGTTGCAGAGAGCACTAAACTCTCTCTACCATCAACTTAAACGTGTATATAAAACTGACCACTCCCTAAAGTGATCAACTTACCTGTAAGGCCTCGAGAGCCATAATATGTTATGGATTAAGTAGTAGAGAACATGGTGCGTGGCGTCAAATAAAGATCTGTGGCCTGCTCAAAATAATAATAATGATAATAATTATAATATTTACTGTATGTATGTCTTTGTAAATATGAAGTTATTCATTAAAAAATAATATACAATTATGGCCTTTAATTGAGGATAATATCAATAATTATCTAATCAAGAAAAGGTTATACGGACCGAGGAAAAATAACCTTTTCAAAATTAAATAATTTGGATATTATCTGAAGTCAATTAAAGGCCATAACTGTATTATTATACTGAACTAAAACTGAAACAGGTCTTACAGAGTGTTTGATTATATCAATATCTAATTCATGTGAAAAGCGTCTAAAAATCAAAACGAATTATTTCAGTTCAATACTGGATCATGAGTTAGTATTGGCTTTCATCATATGCAGGGACTTGCCCCCTTCATGGAAAAACAGATTAAATATCTATATAAAAGAATCTCGGAGAAAGTTGATAGTTAACAAATGTGTTTTTTTTATCTAGACTGGGAGCAAATTCCTGTGCTGCGACCTTTTTTATGGGCAACCACGGAAAAAATCGTTATGAAATTAGACAATTCCTCAATTCTGTAACTATCGAACTCTGGGGCTTTTATCTGTAGAAAGAGCATTCTTCTGTTCGAGTAATTAGCATTTATGTATGTATTTTAAATCTGGAATTGCCGCAATGTCCCTGTCATGAGGGTATGAATGCCATTTACCGTTAACCATGAAACGGCCCTTTTCTGCTACCGTCAACGTCTAAATCAAAAATTTGTTACCCTTAATCGCCAAAAATGCTTACATGATTCGTGAAATGGCTTAAAATATCATACCGTTAACGTCAAATGATTGAAATTTTTACCGTTAACGGTCAAAAGAGTGCCCCCATTCACACCTTCCTGCCATTGCTGCAGCCGAGCGATTGGCAGCCATTTTTACTTACGTCTACACTGACGTCAGTGACGACAAGGTAAATAACTAGTTATTTGTTCGACGTACAAAAGCGCGCCTTATTCAAATCAGTTATTTTGCCTACTCGCACTTTCCCGAACAGTTATTTTGCCTACGCGCTATTACGCGGTGAAAAGAAAACAGTTATTACAAGAATATCTATTTTATTCTTTCCATAGTTTCTATACTAAAGTATAATAATAATATTTACTGATTTAAAATACAAACATAAGATGATCAAGTGCAAATAGACATGGAAACTGAAACATACAAAATTGACGTGAGAACAATCCTTCACGATAGAATAAAAAATATATAAGTATGTGAATACTTCCTTAGTCTAGGGAATTGATGTATTTACGAGGATTTTATATTATATCATGACTCAAATGCTTATAATCAATTGGTATCACACTATGGGAAATAAAAATAAAATTATATATTTACAATTTATACATTTCGAAATTCTGCTGATGACTTCATCCTTTGTATTTTTTTTATCAGCATTGGACATGTTAAAAATGATGACACTTTTTCTGACATTACGGAGAATAACTATTTATTTACAACTGATACTTTACATAGTGAATGTCTTCTTCTGATTTAACGAAATCAATTCAAAGATTCTTTGTTCTTGGACAGGTATAGCGCGTGGGTTAAAACATGGAAAATAGATTAAAAAGATAACAGGAAACACCTACAATGGCCGAAAAATATAGTCACATGAAACAAAGTAACCAGGAACTGCACAAGAAAAAAAAAACACAAGGAAAATACAAAAGACAAACGTTAATAACGATAGGAACTCGGGACAACTGGATTTGGTACCGGCACTAGCAAAAGCCAGAGGTAGGGTTAAACCGGTTTATGGGTACCAAAACCTTAACTTTATCTGTCCCGTTTCCCTATAGTATAATAAACATACGAATAAAACCCAAAACAGGTAGACTACTAACTCCATGACCAAAATCTTGAAAGGAGAGAATTTTTAAAGATGGGTCAAGGGGTGCTCGCCGCTAATCTGCCAAATAGCTCAAGAAACGTAAGTCTGCTGGTAAAACACTGCCGCACCACGGAAGAAAAACCAAACTCAAAACTCCCAGATGGGTTTGGTAAAGAGTCATCATGTTTTTCAGTAGACATCAGCAGTATCAGTAAGAGGTCAGTATGTGTGAAAAAAATCCTCAGGTCAATTGATCTCAAAGCTTATTTAACGGATACGTTCAAAATATCCTGTCGATATCCACTATTGCGTAAAGAATGTAAGTTACGTCCCAGTTTTTCTCGATTTTTAATCATTTTTTTTGCATTTTTAACATTTCCGTAAAATCGAGGATGTGAAATGCCCTTAGTAATAAGCTGTTTGCGAGTGACATTATATTTAGATATCAAATGTTCATATCTTCGATGAAACTTTTTAAATGTATTTAACAATTTGTGAAATCTGTAACCTTGCTGCAAAAGTTTGGAAGTGATAGTGAGGTTAGTGGTGATTGTCAGTAGTAAGGATATCGTCAATATACCTGCTGTTATCATTGAAAATAGAATTCTACCCATGGGAATTCCAATGACCTGTTGATAAATTATGTTGCCAAAACGAACAAAAATGTATCTAAAGATTAAGTGTTTTAATCGTATCATCACATGTCCAGGAGGAATGATTGTTGTAAGTAATATTAGAAAAGAATCCTTGATTTTTGTTACAATAAATAAACTGCAGTCCAGAAAATTTAAAAGACCATTTATTAAGATTTAAACAAATTATGTGGAAGCATTGTATAAAGTGTAGAAAAATCATAACTGTCGATAGATGAAACTGGTTTTTGTCAAAAACAAAATGAGTCTTTCTGTAAAAATGTGTCATTCTGAAAAAGTCAAGATGTAGATTTGCCTTACTAATAAATAGCGAATCACGTGTAAAGTGGTTAGATATTTCAATTTCCTGACAATTAACTGAGGTCACCTAACTAGTAACATAAAATATAACACTATTGGTGTGTTATATGAACCTGAGGAAGCAAATAAGGCAAAACTTATTTTTAGATATTCGTCTTTTTTATAACTCAGTGAACAGTTTAACTAATTTAGATTTAAATATTTCCTTGTATTAAGGAGGTTTCCATGTGTACACAGTATTCATCTATTACCAGATTTTGACTTTACCATGGGTTGACCCACTGACAGTATGATGGGTGCTGTATACAGAGCAGGACATGCTTACCCTTCCGGAGCACCTAATGTCACTCTGTTTTTGAGAGTTCACACTGTTAGTGCTTTAGTTTTTTGTGTTGTATATGTAGTGTTCGTGTGTTTTGTGGGTATGTAGTGTCTTTGGTCTTCCGTCTTCTGGTGTTCTTTGCCTTGTCTCTGGACTTTAATTTATGTAATCTTGTACTTTGTTCCTTCGGTATTGTACTGCCGTTGTTACATGTGTAAGGTAGTCCTCTAGTTGTTCAATGTATTGGAACTGATGAAAGGTGTGACAGAAGCCATCGACTTACCACTTTATCATTTTTCAAGCGTGGAACAAACATACTTACCCTTCCGGAGCACCTGATAATTCCTCCAGATTTTATAAGGGTTCACATTGCTCGTGTTTTAGTTTTGCGGCATTCTTGTGTATTTTGTTTTGTTTGTTTTGTATTTGTAAGATTGTCTTAATTAATGTTTCCCTTTCTCACTTTTGGCTTGATCATTTTTCACGCGTGGACTGACAAACATACTTACCCTTCCGGAGCATATGATGATTCCTCCAGATTCTATAAGGGTTCACACTGCTAGTGTTTTAGTTTTGCGGCATTCTTGTGTATTTTCGTTTTTTGGTTTTTTTTTTTGTTTTGTATTTGTAAGATTGTCTTAATTAATGTTCCCCTTTCTCACTTTTGGCTTGATCATTATTCACGCGTGGAACAAGTCATGCCTACCCTTCCGGCTCACCTGATGATTCCTCCAGATTTTATAAGGGTTCACACTGCTAGTGCTTGTTTATTTTTGTTTTATTTGTTTTGTATTTGTAAGATTGTCTTAATTAATGTCCCCTTTCTCACTTTTGGCTTTGGTATTCGTTTCCCGAAATATTTCCTTTGTACAAAAGAAGATCTCGTTTCTCCTATCTAATTCTTCCATATGTTTTCAATGACCTGGCATCGACTTCGAAATTTTAAACACCCCGACCGGTGTTTTGTAACTATCATTTTTCCTTGAACTCAGTATATTATATCCAAACGGAAAAAGTGTAAAAAAAAGAAGGGAGTCGTAACACAATCCGTCAACTCATTTTGTATTTTTTTCACAAGTTCTACTTCAAAAGTTTGAATTGGCAATAGAGTTTATACCTTGGGATACATATAACGCGTTTCAGATTGCAGAATATTTTCTGAGATATTATTTACGAAAGAGTCTAAAATTCAATTTTTGAGATGAAAAAAAACCCACAAAAACAAAAGCAAGAACTAAAACAAAAACCAACATTGAAACAATACGTTATAAACTTCTTATATTTCCTATAAAAA
>MJUU01038132.1:28696-42147 GCA_002080025.1 Modiolus philippinarum | reverse complement strand
TTTTTTTATAATCTGTTTTACTGGACTTTTGATCTTAACAAGTGGGTATGGGGGAACAAAATAAAAATAAAAATAAAAGATTGAAAATAGTGGAGAGGGCAAAATAAAAGTTTCGTTGGAACACATTATTTTATTTTCTGAAATGAGTGCACGTCTTTTGTGTGAAACAAAAATTGAAAATGAGTAAATACCGTATTTGAACTGACATCTACTGAATAACTAAATTGAATTCTATTTTTGTCAAGCCAAATATAACCTGTTTAAAGTACTTTTTCATACTATTTTCCTTAGAAGAATGACATTTTTCAATTATTCACATCCATTTGGAAAGGGATATTTTATTTTTTGAGATGCAAAGAAAATAGGGTAGGGATATGAAATAAAAATAAAAGTTGCCCTAACCACTTTTATTTTTATTTCAATTTCTGAAAAAATAGGGTAGGCTCTCCCGTAAAACAGAAAATAAAAAAATGTTGGCCTGAACCTCTAGTTTTAAAAAAGAAATTCTCCAAACAAAAATTTTACCTTGTGTTTACCAAATATAAATAAGGCCATAATAAAAAAGAAAGAAAAAAATGACCCTTTTCAAGTTGTTAGACCTTGAAATATATTTTTCTGCTAATTCACATTTTTAACTTCACCAGTTTACTAGTTTGTCATGTTATAAACAACAACAAAAAAAAATACAATAATTTGCACTTGTAACCCCCAGGGGGGTATTCCAAATTTTTTCCCGTACCTAGGCTAGTACTATTTTTTGGGGGTGTAAATTTCCGAATTTTGCTATTTTTTGGGTTCAAGAATTTCCAAGCTACTTTATGGGGGTTAGAAAAATTATTAGCTATTTTTGGGGGTATAAATAATTGTAAAAATTTTTTTGGGGGGTAGGCAAATATGTCATATTTTTGGGTGTTTTGTTTGCATAGAAAATCAAGAAACATACCATAAATAAATACATTGGGTTTACTCAAATAATAACGTCGACTGATTTAATAGCAGAACACTGTTTACATTGATCTAGTACAACTACATTGTAATTTCATAAGATGTTAAACAGGAAACTTTGAAATTTTGTCAATGTAATGTCACTTTTCTTTTTATTTTTATGTAAAAATGCGACCGGTATATTTTTTTAGGGATTATTCTTCTAAGATATTTTTTTAAGGTCACTTATTAAAGCAACTATTTTTTGGGGGTGATTACAAAAAGAACTATTTATTAGGGGTAGTTTGAAAAAGGTGCTATTTTTGGGGGTTAGTTTTTTCTCCAGGGACAGCCTAGGTACAGATGATAATAGAGAGTACCCCCCTGGGTTGTAACCATCCTCTATATTTTAAGGCATATTTACATCATTTATATATATATAAAGATTTGTTTGTACTGATCAAGAGTAGAAATATTTTTCTGACACTGGACTGCGAGATAATACCAGAGGATATCTGTCCCACCTTTAAAGAAAAACATGCTTTTAGCATTAGAAATTGCTCATTGAATTTCATGCAGTGACTTCAAGATGTAGTAAACATGACCATTATGTTCCTGTGCTTTATTTTTTATGGAGGATTTATTATCTCATCTTCAGTTGTACACATATTCCCAGACTACCCCTTGTTAGGCCTTACATGTAGATACCATCATGTCCACAACTGGTTTCAGTACGATATGGTGTATTAACAGGCACGATGATGAAGCTGGCTGAAATAACAGTAGAGAGATATCGTTCAAACGACAAGCATACGCTTTCAGGAGCAAAAAAAAGTGAAGTCTGCTCCGTCTCGGCCTCGGCCTCGGGGTCAACGTTATTCAAGTGCATACATGTAGAAGCTGAATCGAAAACTTGTGGGATGAAACGTAAAAGAACAATACGTGTTTGTTTAATTATTTAATGAACATCATTTCCGACGCATAGAGATCGAGACAAGGTGGACATCGAGTCCCGCATTTTGAACCTGTGAATGAGTTGTTTCCCTTCGAAGGATCACTCGTGCGTTTGTAAACAATGGACAAGTAAAAAATTCTTTGAAGGTCAATAAATAAATCAAAAAAAGAAAGCGGTTCTGCTATGTCATTATCTTAATGGTAGGGCTCAAATGAAAGAGCTTTTTAGTGTGCACAAGAATTCTGCTAAGCCCTTGAACAAATATTGACGATTCCACTGCCATTGACGATTTTATCGACGAT
This sequence comes from Modiolus philippinarum, assembly GCA_002080025.1. Taxonomy (NCBI): domain Eukaryota; kingdom Metazoa; phylum Mollusca; class Bivalvia; order Mytilida; family Modiolidae; genus Modiolus; species Modiolus philippinarum. The sequence goes on along the minus strand of MJUU01038132.1, from coordinate 39,966 downwards.
TTTGGCCTACGGCGCATCAGATTGCCGAAAACACGAAAATAACCATCGTTCAGCAAATATTTGGATAAGGGCTTACTGATTTCATAAATTTATAACTCTTGACGTCGCTACTTGTAAAATTTCAGCACATACAATCGTGCCTATACACTTTCTTTTTCCCTCTGCAAAATCGATGTACAAATGTCCGGATTTTTCTCGTGTCTCTGCGGTCTAGGGGGTGGGGCATTTGTAAAAAAAAATTCTGTCAATTAATGTCTTATTTAATTATTTTTTATGTTTCTTATATCGAATTATTCACTAAAACTTATCTTGTGGCCTGATGAAATCGACCATACGAAAAGGGGGATGAAAATGGACCGGAATTGCCTTAACCTACCTGCGAAGTAATATGTAACAATTGTATTGTAAAACGGATATTAGAACTCAATACCATTTGGATAAAATCTCTTGTACATTAAAAACGATCTTATACGCAGGAATATTCAATCTTTCTAATACAAAATAGCACTTAATTTACTTCATGTGTAGATTTATGTAGGTCTGGACATATCACCGCGAGCTTTTTATAGAAGTAGGCAAGTGCCAAATGCTCTATGATGTCACAGTAAAATACTATTTTTTTTGTACACACGCAATGATACACTGACCCGATAATAACCCTGCAATAGGTTTTAAAATACAACGGCAAACGAATACCAAGGCAAGAACGAGGAAAGGAGAAGTTCCAATATCATAAATCCAAAATCACCGCAATCCACAGCAACACGAACCGAGACAGTACGACAAAGTCACAACAAACAAAAATGAACAAAAACGCAACAAAACCAAAACACTAGCAGTGTGAACCCCTATAAAACTAAGGTATCATCAGGCGCTCCGGAAGGGTAAGCATGATCTGCTCTACGCGTGGCACCCGTCACACTGCCAGTGAAAAGTCCGATTTTGTCACAGCCGGTGTCAGTCAGTCCGGTAACAAACTCTGGATCTACCCAAAGATATGTGTTCTCATTTGTGAAACAGAAACATTGTAATGGTCTGTCTGTGGTGACGACCGTAAAACTTCTGAAATGACAATTGCAACAGTGACTGAACATACCGTTGATGTATAAGTTTTTGAGACAGTAATTTCGCTCTGTTGACAAAATAGCTGTACGAACTACAGGCAAGGCAATAGCGAATGAGTTGTGAAATGTACACACCAATGCCAGAGAAGTGGGAATATTACTGCTCAAAAACGATAAGTTCACTATTGGAAAGTCGAAATCTTCACGCTTGTCGTAAAGTTTTGTTTTCAGACGTCCAGAGTTGTCAATGTAGATGTATAGGTCAGGTAAGATGCTGATGATGGTGTATCAGTGGTCTCTTTAATTTTGTTTTATCGACAAAAAGTGTACACTTTAGAGAAGCTTTAAATGTACATTTTAGCGAAATAAGAAAAGTTAGATGGACATTTAAGCGACGGAAACTATATTGTCAATGGCCCATCTGTTCTCCTTACTTTGTATGATGCATCCTGTTGACCAAACGGGAGGTTGAAGAATAATTTAAACAGGACTATTTTAATATATTTATTCAAAATTAGAATTAATCACTAATTCAATAGATTAGTTAAAATTCAAAATGAAATAGAAATAGAATATTTAGACAAGCACATCATAAGGACAACATATTTAAGACATTTTTTACTCGGAATGTGTCCGATACTTGCAAACAAGAGCTCTAACAAAATGGTCCCTTCTTCCTTTTTCATTATTGTTCTTTTGAATAAGCCTTTTTGAATTCACATGCGATCTTCCACAAAACTGTTTCCAACCTAAGTATGATACTTTTGTTTTTTGAACTAAACTGTCTATTTAATTTCTTTATTATATTTATAGTTTCTTTTAAGGATCACGTATCAATAACATTACATTATAATTCGCTAATTTGTCCATCAATACAGGTAACTTAAATCTAACTCGCATTAATGTACACATTTTCTCTCACCCAAATGTCCTGCACAATCAAATTCAATTTCGTTACAATGTCCTTCCTCCCGGTCAACCATTCAAATGTTTCGTGTCAGTTTCAAGGAAAAGTGCGACCGGATGTGGATGAAATTAACACCTACATGATAGTCTAGCATGTTTTTGCATTTTTATGACTAAGATTACTCAAGATTGGTAATATGACATTGTTATTAAAAATATTCAATTCCACATCATTTTTAATATATTGCGCAATGCTGCACATAGCAACGATGGTAGCAACTAAATGACGACATATTTGATAATGATGACAACGGAGATCACTTTACTTTAAATGAATTCAAAAGAAATTAGAGAAACAATCTCAGACATTGTTTTCCAGTTAATTGCGATAATTTCTCAAATCTCAATAGTTAAGTTTTCACATTTTTAAGTCCTCGGTAAACCTCGAACTTTAAAATGTGAAAAAAATAAGTAATATACGTAATTAACTGGAAACAATGTTAGATACTATATATATCTTGATTTTATTGTTTATTCTCTCTCTCTCTCTCTCTCTCACTCTCTCTCTGCATAATTGACTTTGATTTCCGTATATTTTGTGCAATTTAAAGTTAAATGTTGAATGTTTCTTCGATTCAGTAGTGCGTCTATAGATCGTGATCTCAATTCTTGGCCCTTGTGTGTTTTCATTATATTAGCTTATCTTCCTTTAGATGATACTTCTTTCCAACTTCTTGAAAACGTTTCGCCTTTCTTATCCTTCAATGATGTAAGCCAGAGACATTTAGCGATATGATATATTGTTGTAACCACTGTTGAATTTTGCAAACTTGGTCATGTCTATTAAGTCAGCATCGCATTGATCATCTTTTCCCGTCACATTGAACCTATTCCTTTGAAATATTCTTTTGAATGGAGGTTCTTGTCGTTGCAAACATTTAAGAAATTCATATTTGTACAAACTTTCTTTCTTTTCACACGAATCTATTTAAATTGTGTAGACCGGCAAAACGTAAAAATAGTAAATTATTTTCAAATACCATCAAATGTCACCATCCTGTCTAATTAGCAGTCGAACATGGGTGCAAATACAATGTAGCCTTTTGTATCAATTCACGCTATTTTACATTGTTTGAGAAGATGTAACAACTCAAAGGACACCAAGAACCAATACAACTTTTTTTGCTGCGAACGTATAAGCATTTGCCCTTCCAAATGGCAATTAGTTTTTTTTTATTCTGAAGGTCCTAAACAACGATTTTTATGAAACCTACAAAAATTGTCAAAATCTGTCAAAATTGCATACAAGTGGCAACTTCAGTAGCTTAATCTTTTACCTAAATGTACAAAAATACATAAGAATTGATTTTGTTCTGATAGTGCATATGACAAATGATCTGTTAAAGCAGTTTTCAAAATTAAATGCATTCACAAAATTTGTATGCTGAAAGAAATAATCTCAAGGGTAAATGGTCATACATCTTTCTTAGATGCCTTTAATGTTTTCTTGTAATGAATGATTTGATTCGAATGTCATTTGATCGTATTTGAAAAAGGAAAAAAAAATGGCTCCATTTCCTGTTTACTTCTGTCTTATTTGGATGTGAAAGTATGGAGGCCAATTATGATGCATCATATATAAAGTAAGCTATGAATATATGATTGTTTTTTTTTCTCTTTGTTAACTTATATTCAGTTTTTTGCAAATTAAAGAAAAATAATGCAAAAATAACATGATTTTGATTTTCAAAGCTCAGAAATTTTCTTCTCAAAATACTGACAGAATTTATTTTAGTTTCTACTACTAGTATTTTAAATCCATTCTGTTGAAAAACAGTGATATGAATATAGAAATCCAAATGTGGAGATTTTACTATTTTTTTAAATCCAAATTTCAGGGAATCACTTGAAATTTTAGATATGTTTTGATAGTTGTAAAGACTAAATACATGTAAATCTAAAGCTGCTACCCACAGCTAGGTAGTCTACTGATACTGACTGATAACACAGGAGCCAACATTAAAAGTCAATGGCTAGTGCTTTTACATTTCACACAAATACCCTGTTATTGATATGATAGTGATTGGATTCCGATTTGGTCACCATTTAATTGTTTCTGATTTTGTTAACATTCTGATTTGATTTAGATTTTTTAATGATTTATTTGTGATTTCATTTTGATTTTGTTTATAATTTGGTTCTGATTTCATACTAATTTGGTTCAGATTTTGGTTGTGATTTTATGGTGGTAAAATCTCCTATGCAAATGATGTACCAAATCTTGTCGACCAAATGCCTTCAAATAATGATTTAAAAATGATTAAATCGGTAACATAATCACATCCATCCTCTTTTATATTTTCGTTTTGGATATAGCTCGAACTGTATAGTAATTGATTGTAGACATCGATGTAACATTATCGCTTATGCATGACATGGCTCAGAACGGTCATCTGGATGAGGAATCGTTAATTACTCATTAAGAGACAACATACCTAAATCAAGTAAATATGACTACTGGTACAGCTGTGCACTACCTTCTTGCAAAAAAACTTAATGTCCGAGCCATCACCCTATGAAACAATAGATACTGACAACCTTAACATCCTCACTAGACTGTTATATTGAGATCACAGACAAAAAACAACACAGTACTGGTATGTATTTCATGAGATCAACCAACATACCAAACATCATTGACCTACCATTGAACAGACATAATCATAAAAAATTAACGTACTCACTCCATCATTGAGATCAATGAAAAAAGCAATATGGTATCATGTCTTTCAATGCTGAAGACCAACCAAAATACCAAATATCATTGACCTACAGCTAATAGTTACTTTGAAAATTACAAAGTTAGACAAAATCTTAATATGCTCATTTAGCAAAGACAATGAGGTCAAAGACAAAAACAATATGGCAAACTCTTCATACAGTAAACCTACCCACAAACCAAATATTTTTTACCAACCATTAATAGTAAGAGAGAAACGAACCTATCGCAAACACTTAATGTGTTCACTGGACCATCGAACTGAGTCATAGACAAAATCGAATTCTGTCATACAACCTATCACTTAAAGTTACTGCGAAGTTGACCTAATCAAAAAAGAAACCGCTGCCTTCATCATACTCTCTGGATCTGCATTGTACACGAATGTCAGGCTTTACGGCAGCATTTCGTTGCGGGAGAGACAAAATCTTAAGACCAATATGGCAGTGATACGATTCCAGCATGTCGACCACTAAAATTTTAACAAGTGTAATATAAGGTGTAATATAAAGTCAATGTGGACACAGTAAAGAGCAATACACGGTAATTAGATGTACACAATAAGAAGCTGGAAAACAAAAATTAACCCCTTTGATCCCTTATATGTCGGAATGGTAAGATATGTGCCAAATCCGTCGACATAATATCAAAAGCTTCCAAAGAAAAAAAGCCTGGCGAAATCCAATGAAAAACATAACATTCAACAATTTAGAAAAAAACTGCAATTTTGGCCAATTGAAAAGTAGTAAGAGTTGGAACTAATCTGTTGAATTTTACAGTAAGCTTAAAACACGTGAATCAAGAAAAAAAAATCTGATCAAAATTCAATGAAAAATTAAGATTTAATTTACATATATTGAAAAATTTTGTCCCTGTAGCTCGAAAACTTATAGAGATATGCATAATCTGTTAATACACTATCGAAAGCTTATATTAACGAGATTTCAAAGAAAACATCTCACCAAAATCTTACGTACCACCTGAAATTCCTTGACTCCATTCCAGATTGGAAATTTTCCCAGGAGCACACTGAAAGAAACTCTAATCAAATCCGTTAAATAATATATTAAATTAAAATAATATTAAACGTGTCTACAGCCAATTATATTAAAACACCCAATTTAGCCCTTTTTTAGAAATGAACAGGCCACCAAAACCTAAAACAAACCCAACCCTTTTTTTGTACCAAATGCACCAAGGAACATTCAGATTCGTTTTATTGTTTCATAAGGATTGATCGAGCTTAAACACTTAAGTTATCGTAACAAAATGTTCACAAATGCAACCGGCGCAAACAGATGAAAATCATACCTATAGGGCCTGTTAGTCTCGTACAATTTTGGAACTTCCGGGATCAAAAATTGTACCCGGAGGTTACATTTTAAACAAAGATATATGACGTTTCAAACATAAATTTGAACGTCACAATCTTCTGACGTCATGTTTTAGCGGGAAACGTTTCCAAATTGCCTGTTTATCGTGGATTCTCGTGAGTCACATGACGAGACTTACAGACCCTATACACGACTTCATTTTTTTTTTTTTTTGCAATCATTTAACCAAAAATTGGTGTTTACTGTAGACTGGTAAAAAAAGCATGTCTTCACCACTATTTTATAACTATTACCAATTAAATTAATAAAGTAATAAAAATGTATGCATTTACGCTGCGGGGGCATTTCTTTGCAAAATTTCAAAAAATACAATGCTTAGTGAAATGTAAAAATAACTTGAAGTTTAATGGATTGTGAGTATTTTGACAAATTATCAGTATTTGAAATACATTGATTGAAATTTAGCACATTATTGCAAATTTTTTACTCAAACGACATCGATTGAAAATAAAAGTCAATGAGCATTCAAAAAGATATGTCATATATTAAAATTTCAAATATGAAGTTTACTACATTATCAATTATTTCTATTGCTAATTTTTCCAATCACTAATTTCTCTGTCATGACAATGCAACTCCAACCTGAAAAAAAGAAAATATTATAGTGATTTTAAGCTTTTTAAATAAATAAATAGAAGATAAGTTGCTTGATATTAATATTTTTGTCATGTTTCTACTGTGCCTATGCCATAACATGTAGTGCATGTGTTGTTCTCGCAATTATGGAGCTTTTTCTGAAGCAAAACGTTTATTACATTTACAAGGTCTAGCTTGTACATAAATAGCAAAATACCGAAGTTGCTTTTAATTTATTTTCTGCATATGCGCATTTCGACAACTTATGTCTTATCAGTACAGACGACGCCAAAACATTTGGAAGCCCATTAACTGAACAATGTGTAAAAGCTGATAGAGATTAAATAACCAAAAGGATCTTAATAGGAAAGCCAAAAATCAGCTAAGAACGGAGCTATGCATGAGGGAGATACTCTTTAGTTTTGAACAAAATTTTAGCACCGAAGTACTGACTACTTGGTTGGTGAATACCCTCGGGGACTAACAGTCCCCAGAGTGGTAATAAATAACAAAATACCGAAATTACTGTTTATTTATTTTATGCATGTGTGCATTTCGACATATTATTTCTCATCAGTGCAGAGTCCATTAATCGAAAAACGTGTAAAAGCTGAACATTTCATGCCTAACAAACTGACGTAGTTGCAAGTGTAAATTAAGTCATTCAGATGCAGATAATACTTTAGAATGAAATGACTGCAAAACAATCTCTCCTCTGACAATCTCTCTAATGTCACAGAAAACAAAACGACCAAAGCGGGTAACATATCTTCCCCCCTCCCCCTCCAAAAAAAATAAAATAAGACAAAAACAAAACAAAAAAAAACCAAAAAAACAAAAACAAAAAATCATTATCAAATACTAATATTGCCTTCGGGATATTGTGTCAATGCACAATCAGTACAAGGATTATGATGACTTTCTAGATAAACGTTATACAAAATAGCAGAAATTAAACAGAATTAATGTATTTGTAAATAAGAATTAAACATATTTGACATGAGATGAACTTTTTACAAGGAATATAACATGTATAACGTAAATGAACCTATTTTAGAATCAATATAATGGCCTGTTTTCTGAATAAGCAATTTTTATTATGTTTTTATTTTTATCCGGATTTACTTGTTTGTTAAGGATAATGAAAACAGAGTAATAAGTAAAATATAACGACAACTGACCACATGTATTTTGTCATCAAAAGCTAAAGCTAAAAATAAACATATTGTGATAAACATATAAAAATATTACCAAAAATTGTCAGTCTGGCTTGAAGTGAAAACAGAGGCTTACATCTCAAAAATAAAAAGTCACTAAGAATTGTGTTTAAGAAAAGCACATCTCCATAATGTGACAATTGCAAACTAGGACTAGCGCATTACATGACTTTTGATTGACATACTAAACATACAAATTATCTTTTAAAACCCGTTCTATTACTGGAAGTCTTTCTGATATAAATTGTAAATATAGACCATCCAATTATAGGAGTCTGTATTAGATTGATATGAACACATGATTTAGAAAATGTGTAAAAATTTCAATGAATTCCAACAAGTATTTGGAGATATATTTGATTTAAATTCTAAGATACATATCGGTTCGTATTAGTGGTGGATTTCTTTTGTTGTTAGAAATAACACCATCCACACTATTTACTGTTTTCAAATTATTTAAATGTTTTCTTCAACTATTTTATAAAAAATGACATCAAATTATCAGAAAATGTGGTTTAAATCAGAAAACACTCTCCAAACAACAATCTCGGAGTGAATTTGTAAGCCAAAATATTGCCCTTTTGACGGGCACTGTTATTCCTGCTAAAATCCAAGATGACACTTTTTCATGATCATCAATGTCAGCATGTATGTGATTTATTTTTCATAGGGAACAATTGTAATGGCGGACAATATTTCACGACAGACACTATTTAAATGTCCAAATTTGTCATATTTGGTATGCTTGAAAATAATATAAATGCTTTTATTGTATAACAACATAATATTTCCTTAAGAAAGCAACCACATGTAAGTGTGCAATAAATTTCCATATTGCACTAGTGCAAATATGACTTAAATTTCATGACGTCATCGACAACTAAAATCCCATTTTTAGCAAAAATTTATGCGTTGTTATACAATAAAAGGGTTATTGCATGCATACTGGGGAATATTGTCTCTCGTAGAATAAATATTGCACTCGCAAGCTCGTGCAATATAAAATTCTACTCGGTACAGTATTCCCCAATATTCATGCAATAACCTTATAGTACCAATACCACTGTATGAATATTTTTAGAAAATAATATCAGATCATTATCATTATTAGTATGAAATCTCTTTACAATATCTTAAAATAATCTGTTGTAGTTTTTTTATGTATTTTTCTTTGTTTTTTGCTTGTTGTTTTTTATATTTTAATTACAATGTTTGATTTTTTTTTTTTTTTTTTTTTTTTTTTTGCTTTCATTTTTTTACAGTATGTCTCCGTAGACATAAGATGTGACTCATCCCTAATATAATACATTAATTAGATAAATGAATAAATGAATACGATGAAGCTGATTCAACTCTAATCATTTAGTAGTATCAATTTAGACGTAAGCTGCAGCAAAGTCAAGCTGACTTAGTCAGGGCAAGCTGAACAGTTTAATACGAAAATAATAATAGAAAACTTACCTTGGTACACAAACACATCGGTTTCTAGGTCGTCTTCCCAAATTAACACAAAAAACCGCTACTTTTGTAACATCCACCATCAGAGCAACCTCCCCACCCTATACTATTACGTAAAGCTGTATCAACTTCATATTTGTTGCAAGTAATAATAAGCAACGACAATATTAAACTGTTCTTCAACATCTTCATTCTGTCAAAAAATGATATAACAAATTGCCACTTATAAACAATATATCAAGTGGAATGTTTTACTTATTTTTCTAATGATTGTGTACATTCAGTCATTCATGTTTGGGAGATTGTTAAAACAGATGACAACATTGGAGTTTTTATATGATATGAAATTATGTGGTGGCCCATTTAACTCCAAATAATTACATTTCATGCATATTCATTTAAAATTCCGCCAATTACATACTTGATATGTGAACATAGATCACGTGGCACATCAAAGTGAAGTTGCAATTCCCATGAAACACATTTGACCACATGACCATGAGGCGGTTGAATTTGTAAAAATAGAATCCCGTTATACATTGTGTGCTTTCCTTTTAATATTTTTTCTTATAAATTGGTTTTAAATAACAAAATACCGAAGTTCCTGTTTACTTTCTGTATCTAGCCATTTCAACTTATGTCTCTTCAGTGCAGATACGATTAAAACACTGGAAATCCATAAAGCGAAAAATGTATAGAAGGTGATAGAGATGTCAATGTAAAATGTAATCATAAGATAACATTTTAAAATATAAAAATAAGAAATTAATGCATTATTTTTAACTTGCATAAAAATGTGCTTCGGTCAACACTTTCATACCCAAATGAAACTTCAAAATAATGCATTCTTAAATATATGAATGATTACTTTAAGGCGCAATGAAACTAAAAAAACATCCAATTCAAAATTTACAATTATTAATATGAAAAAGAGATTAAAACGGGGAGTAAAGAACTGCCATCTACAATGGGACAGATACATGATAAATAAAACCATGATTGAAATGATGATTGAGGCAGACGAGACAGTTGCCTTGTCTGGTTTTCGTGCTGAAAAAACTGTATTCACCAGTGATTCTGAAATGTATAAAAGATATGTCAGTAACTTTCATGAGAAGAAAACCAGCTATTGTAAAATACATTTTCATCATAGTACAAGTAAAAATATCAATATTTTATTTTTTATTAGGTTAGTAGTTGATATGGGAAAAAGCCGTAGGTTTTTGAAAACATGTTTTCAAAAACCTACGGCTTTTTCCCATATCAACTACTATCTACGGGACTAACGAGAATAAACAAACATGTAAGATTTGTTATTCACTACAGTTGAGACGGGTAAAACGGGCTAGATTCTTAGTTCACTCACATTTTTTACGTTGCTTGCGGTTTAAGCATTTTATAAGTAAAACAAAAATCTTATAGGTTTTACTCTTTTTCCAACGCTCAAGACTCTTGTTTAACCTGTTTAAGACACTGCTTATAAACTCTATCATTTTTTATATAAGAAAGAAAAATAATAATCCGGTAATAAAAAATGTTTAGAGGAACACAGTTCTGTGATCGATATGAGTATTGTAACTTTTTACTAGATACACCTATAGTGTTTCCACCAAATGGTCAACAACAAACAAAAACGGACTACAAATTTAGCATAAATGATAAGGCTTCGTTTTATGACTGGTATAATGGGTATTTTTTAATCAAGTTTAAAGTAAATAAACTAGCTGACGGAACAGCACCGAACGACACAGTATCTGTTATTTCAGATGTAACAAATTTTCTTAGTCAAATGACAGTCCTCCAAAACGGAAAAACAGTTTACGACTGTAATAATTTATCTCTAGCAAATCACGTCAAATCATTGCTTACACTTTCA
>MJUU01038132.1:3175-17329 GCA_002080025.1 Modiolus philippinarum | reverse complement strand
AACAAAATTCTTGACCAAGGAAGGAAATTTTTTCCATAGGTAATTTAATCAAGAGTCGATTGACAATAGAATGCCCTAAAGCAGATTTACACTTCTACAATAGGTATTGTTTAGATGTAAATTGCAACAAAGGAGAATTTTTGGTTCATCACCAAACAATACTGGGGTATTATTCTATGTGTATCGCAATAAGGTTAAACTGCAAACTCAAATCCATGGATCTATGAACAACTTTCATCCCTGAACCAATGTGTACCATATCTTTTCAAAATGAACTAAATTGTAACATATAATCAACATTCTTTTTATAATAAAAATTAGGACATAAAGTAAAATGTCAAAATGTCACATGAAATTAAGTGAAATTGAGCAAAATGATCATAAAATCATATGACATTCATCTATTTTTTTTCACTTATAAAGAGGCAAAAAGTACTGAAGTTTTACATAGATTCTGATGTGTGTACAGTGGCTATACAGTATCCAGTGAAGGGGGGAAGTGTCGGGATTTGTTAAGGAGGTGTCAACATGGTACATACCAATTAAAATATGTCTGCAATTAATATAGAAAGTCAAACAGGTATACTGATAATCATTGGTAATTTGTAGGAATGTGAACATAAACAAGAGGCTCTCAAGAGCCTGTATCGCTCTCCTGGACCATGGCTGACATAGATAAAAGGCATTTCCAATAGGAAAAACAAAACATAAAATTTAGCAGAATATTTTTTTTTTAAATTACAGTATTCTTGTTTGGTTTCCATGGTAACCGAAAAATCCACCATCCATTACAACCCATAACGGAACACCATTCGAAAAAATTTGGGCAGGTGTTCCCCTTATAATCAAGGTAATACGTAATGCTGAAATTGAAACATTCAGACCACAATTCAAATAAAAATTCAAAAAATTTGGGCAGAGGTTCCCCTTAAAATCAATAGGGCCAATGTAAAAACTATGTTCCAGATGGTGGCTATCTTGGATGAGGTATGGAATTGCCAGATACATTTTTTGGATGGGACCACCTAAGAACCATTGTGGCTTAGTTTGGTTCTAATTGGACCAGTAGTTTCTGAGAAGATCTTTGAATGTATATTCCATAGGGTTCAATGTTAAAACTATGTTCCCGCTGGCGGCCATCTTGGATGAGGAACAGACCTGCAATATACCTTTTTTTGGAAAGGACCATCTAAGGGCCATTGTGACTAAGTTTGGTTCTAATTGGACTTGTAGTTTCTGAGAAGAAGATCTTTGAATGTCTTTTCCATAGGGTCCAATGTTTAAACTTTGTTCCCACTGGCGGCCATTTTGCATGAAGTACATACCTGCCAGATAACTTTTTTGGATGGGACCATCTAAGGACCATTAAGGCTTAGTTTAATTTTAATCTGACAAGTAGTTTCTGAGAAGATCTTTGAATGTATTTACCATAGTGTCCAATATTAAAACTATATGTTCCCCGTTGGCAGCCATCTTGGATGAGGTATGGACCTGCCAGATAACTTTTTTCGAAGGGACCATCTAAGGACCAGTGTGGCCTAGTTTAGTTTAAATTGGACTAGTAGTTTCTGGGAAGAAGATCTTTGAATGTCTTTTCCATAGGGTCCAATGTTACAACTATGTTCCTGCTGGTGGCCATCTTGGATGAGGTACATACCTGCCAGATACCTTTTATGAATGGGACCATCTAAGGACCATTGAGGCTAAGTTTAGTTTTATTTGGACTAGTAGTTTCTGAGAAGAAGATCTTTGAATGTCTTTTCCATAGGGTCCAATGTTAAAACTGTGTTCCCCATTGGCAGCCATCTTGGATTAGGAACGCACCTTCTGGATACCTTTTTGGAAGGGACCATCTAAAGACCATTGTGGCATAGGTTAGTTTGTATTGGACAGTTAGTTTCTGAGAAGAAGATCTTTGAATGTCTTTCTCATAGGTCCAATGTTAAAACTATGTTCCCCGCTGGCGGCCATCTTGGATTAGATACAGACTTGCCGGATACCTTTTTTGGAAGGGACCATCTAGGGATCATTGTGACTAAGTTTGCATATAATTGGATTGGTAGTCTCTGAGAAGAAGATCTGTGAATGTAATTTCCATAGGGTCCATTGCTAAAACTATGTTCCCCGTTGACAGCCATCTTGGATTAGGTACGGACCTGTCAGATACCTTCTTTGGAAGGGACCATCTAAGGACCATTGTGTCTAAGTTTGGTTATAATTGGACTAGTAGTTTCTGAGAAGAAGATCTTTGAATGTCTTTTCCTTAGGGTCCAATGTTAACACTATGTTCCAGCTGGAGGCCATCTTGGATTAGGTACGGACCTGTCGGATACTTCTTTTTGGAAGGGACCATCTAAGGACCATTGTGTCTAAGTTTGGTTATAATTTGACTGGCAGTTTCTGAGAAGAAGGTCTTTCAATGTCTTTCCCTTAGGGCCAATGTTAAAACTATGTTCCCTGCTGGCGGCCATCTTGGATTAGGTACGGACTTGCCGGATACCTTTTTTGGAAGGGACCATCTAGGGATCATTGTGACTAAGTTTGGTTATAATTGGATTGGTAGTTTCTGAGAAGAAGATCTGTGAATGTAATTTCCATAGGGTCCAATGTTAAAACTATTTTCCCCGCTGGCGGCCATTTTGGATTAGGTACGGACATGCCGGATACCTTTTTTGAAGGGGACCACCCAAGGACTATTGAGACCAAGTTTGGTTCCAATTGGCTCAGTGTTTCAGAGGAGAAGATCTTTGAATGAAAAGTTTACGAAAGATGGACAATGGACGGACAGACGACGGACGACGGATGCCAAGTGATGGCAAAAGCTCACCCTGGCATAGCCAGGTGAGCTAAAAACAGATATACTGATAATTATTGGTAATTTGTAGAAATTTGAACATAACAAACAGGAATACTGATAATTATTGGCAATTTGTAGGAATGTGGACATAAAAACAGATATACTGATAATTATTGGTAATTTGTAGGAATTTGAACATAACATACAGATATACTGCTAATTATTGGTAATTTGTAGGAATGTGAATATAACAAACAGGAATACTGATAATTATTGGTAATTTGTAGGAATTTGAACTTAACAGATATACTGATAATTATTGGTAATTTGTAGGAATTTGAACATAACAAACAGATATACTGATAATTATTGGTAATTTGTAGGAATATGAATATAACATACAGATATACTGATAATTATTGGTAATTTGTGGAAATTTGAATATAACAAACAGGTATACTGATAATTATTGGTAATTTGTAGGAATTTGAACATAACAAACAGGTATACTGATAATTATTGGTAATTTGTAGGAATATGATAACGTACAGATATACTGATAATTATCGGTAACTTGTAGGGATTTGAACATAACAAACAGGTATACTGACCTAGCCAGCGATTTAGCAAAGAGCACTACTTGACCCATCTTTCTAAATTTTGTTTTGTCTTATTCTTTCCCTCTCAAGATATTGTAGTCCTATGAGTTAGTAGACTACCTTTATTGGGTTTTATTTGTATGTTTATTATACTAAAGAGGAAAAGGGATAGAGAAAGGGGAGGTTTTGGTACCAATAAACAAGTTTTACCCTACTGCTAGCTCTTGCTAGTGCTGGTACCAAGTCCAGCTATGACGAGTTCCTATCGTTGTCTATGTTTGTTTTTTGTCTTTTTATTATTTTTCTTGTACAGTTCCCCGATAGACTGTGGCATGTGATTTGTAATTTTCTGCCATTGTAAGTATTTCCTGTTATCTTCTCCATATTAATATTGATAATTATTGGTAATTTGTAAGAATATGAACATAACAAACAGGTACATTGATAATTATAAGTAATTTTCTTTGATCTACGGAGTCTGTTTACATCAGTATTACTTAACAGGATGTGATACAAAAATGAACAGGTCACTGTCAAAACGTCAAGTGCATGTTGCTATGCATAGTTTTTATATGTTGAAAAATGAAGAAAGCATATTAATTATTGCAATAAGTAATATATTAACCATGATACAATAACTTATTTCAATTTATTATACAGTTCTATTTATCATTTTGTGAATTACTGATAAAAGAATACATTTTGTAGTACATTTTGTTTTTCATACCGACTTTATCACAGCATAACACACCAAGCTCACCCTATTGGGCTAATGCTCGATACTGGCCATGATAAAAAGTATGTATTAAAAACAAAATGTCCTTTACTCCAAATATATATTTCTAGTATTCTTCATTAAAAAAAATCTAACAATACATTCCAGTACATTGTCTCCATCATCTTTGATATATCCAGAAAATAAAAAAAAACAGAAGTGTTATGAATTTTGTTAATATTTTACTTGGAAAACAAAATTAGTGTGGTATGACTAATTCCATTTGGCACCCTTTGGGCCTCTTGTTTCTCAAAAAGCTACTTCAAATTTGTCATAATACTCCAGATGCACAATTTTATTAGCAATGAAATGAAACAAACCCTATCTTTATAGGATAAATCATAAATATTCTACAGCCAAATAAAAGAAACACCAATTTAACCCCTTTCGGCCCCTTTTTCCCAAATAGGTGGAGCCCTTTAGGGTCTCTTGTTCATTGAAAATGATCTTAATTGATAAAATGTATCTGTTTGAATGTGCAATCAGACACTGCATCAAAATTGACCCCCCAAAAATTTTTTTTTCCATTTGGTCCCGTTTTGGGCCTCTTGTTTATAAAAAGGCAGTAACTGTTACCTCAAATCTGTGAACATCCTACTGTTCCACAATATTAAAGCACATCCAATTCTAATACAAAAAAATAACTAGAAGTGGGAGCAGTCACAAACGACAGCTAATCCCCTTGCCCACTGCCAAGAAATACGGTAATAACCCTAATATAATCTCAAGATGTATGATGTTGAAGGTACATCCATTGAACATTAAGATCATTGATTTATAACATGTAGTTTCTCAGATATAAACATTAATGAAAACTTAAACCACAGTGAGTCAAGTGTAAAATGTAGGTCAAAGTGACCTAATTATCATCTGAAGCTGCATGACTCTCAAAGATGCATCCACTGACCAAAGGTGATTGATGTGCAATATGTAGTTTCTCAGATAAGAACCTTAATGCAAACTTTAACTGGAGTCATTGAAGCATAAAATGTAGGTTAGAGTGACCCAATTATCATGTGAAGCAGTGTCACTCTCCAAGACGCATCCACTGACCTCAGAAGATTGATGTACCATATATAGTTTCTCAGATATGAACCTTAACGCAAACTTTAACCTGAGTCATTGAAGCGTGAAATGTAGGTCAGAGTGACCCAATTATCATCTGAAGCAGCATCACTCTCCAAGATGCATCCACTGACCTCAGATGATTGATGTGCCACATGTAGTTTGTCAGATATGAACCTTAACGCAAACTTTAGCCTGAGTCATTGAAGTGTGAAATGTAGGTCAGAGTGACCCAATAATCATGTGAAGCAGCATCACTCTCAAAGACGCATCAACTGACCTCAGATGACTGATGTGCCACATGTAGTTTGTCAGATATAAATCTTAAAGCCAACTTTTATGTACTTCGTAAATACAACATTTTATGGCTGCCTATTTCTACCTATTGCTAGAAATGGTAATATGTATAAATAAAGGGCTATGCCCAGCGCAGCATGATACGACCCGCATTATGTCGACCACTGGGATATGTTAACTTAAACCAATATGGACACAATAATTTGCTGGACACAATAAGGACCTTTACACATAAATTAACTGGACACAAACTAGTGAAAATCAAAATTAGCCCTTTTAATCCCTTATTAATAGGATATCGTAAGAGCTAAGAAAAATCTGATTTCACATCTTTTTGAAATATTGCAATTTGGCCCCTTTGACCCTTTATAGCTTGGAAACTGTAAGAGCTATGCAAAATCTATTGGCATGGTACTGAAAGCTTACATTGAGAATAATCCAAAGAAAAAAGTCTCATCAAAATCTAATGAAAAATGAAGATTTCACATATTTCTAATAATTGCAATTTTGGCCTCTTTGACCCCTTATACCTCAGAAAGAGTAAGAGCTATGCCAAATACGTTGAAATTCTGCTGAAAGCTGAGAGGAATCCAAAGAAAAAGATAGTAATGGTGCATTACATGATACCCCGCCACGTTTCACAAAGTTTCTAAGTTAAAAGGGGCTAATCCAGAACTATAAGTACTGCTGAACCCCAAATTATACTTGGCCTGTGTTCTGTGGTAAACAATTTACATACCAAGTTTGAAGACAGTATGTTATTACATTCAGAAGTTATCAGTCGGAAACCTTAAAATTTGCAAAATTTCAAAGTTTCAAGGGGCATAACTCTAAAACTCCTTGGACCTCTGAACCCAAAATCAAACTTGACCTGAGTTTTGTGGTAAACAACTTACATACCAAGTTTGAAGACTTTGTGTTATTTCGTTCACAAGTTATCATTCGGAAACCCTAAAATTCGCAAAATTTCAAAGTTTCAAGGGGCATAACTCCAGAACCCCTTGGACCTCTGAACCCAAAATCGAAATTGACCTGAGGTTTGTGATAAACAATTTGCATACCAAGTTTGAAGACCTTGTGTAATTTCGTTCACAAGTTATCAGTCGGAAACCTTGGGGACTGATGGACACACGACTGAGGGTATCACATAATACCTCGCCACTTCGTCTGGCGGGGTATAAAAATCCCATCAAAATCTGATGAAAAATCAGATTTCACATATATCTGATAATTGCAATTTTGGCCTCTTTGACCCCTCATAGCTCGAAAATGGTAAGAGCTATGACAAATCTGTTCACATAATACAGAAATAGAAAAAAGAAGGGAAATGGCGAATGTGTCAAAGAGACAACGATGCTTACAATGAGAGGAATCCAAAGAAAAAAATCCTATCAAAATCTGATGAAAAATAAAAAATTTAGGTTATCTGCCCCGTTGGGCCCCTCATAGCTTGGAAAGGAAACAAGTTATCAAAAATCTGATGGTGCAGCACTAGTTTATTTTTCATAAGGAATCCATTGCAAAAAACAACATCAAAATCGGACTTAAATATATTCAATCAATATAGCTGTGCCAAGTCAAATTATAAGCCCTGGCCACCTCGTTTAAGTTAAGCAGTTTTCAATTTAGAATGCCACTTGGGAAACAATTAAAACTAACTCATTCAGTTTGATAAATCTTGCATGAATAGCTCTACAAAGCTTAAGTGAACTGATCAAGTTATTTATTAGTTGCAGTAAGAAAAAAGATAAAGGGCTACGCCGAGTGCAGCATGATACGACCGCAGCATGTCGTCCACTGAAATTTGAAAAAGTGTAATTTAAAGTGAGTATGGACATAGGAAAGAGCTTGACACAATAATTAGATGGACACAATAAGGAGATTGACCAAGTAATTAGCTGGACACAAACTAGGGAAAATAAAAATTAGCCCTTATGACTCCTTATGATTCCTCTTTGACCCTCTATAGCTCAGAAACGGTAAGAGCTATGCCCAATCCATTGACATGATCCTGAAAGCTTATATCAAGAGGAATCAAAAGAAAAAAATCCCATCGAAATGCGATGAAAAATAAAAATTTAAGGTAATCTGTAAATTTACGATTTTGGCCCCCTTCGGCCCCTCATAGCTCGGGAACAGTAAGACATAATTTAAGTTCTTTTGTTTTAAATTTAAAACCTTTAATATCTTCAGACTTCCTGATTGAAATAGCCAAAATTTCAGCACATAAGAGAAAAAGGTAAGGAGCTATAGGGCAGCCTTGGCGAACGCCAAGTGAAACTTTAAAAAATTCTGTGGACCATCCCGTATTCAAAACGCAACTAGAGATGTCATTAAAAAATAATTCTATCCATTGCTGAAATGATGGACCAAAGTTAAAGAAAATTAAACATTTCTTTAGAAAATTCCAGCTAATCGTATCAAAAGCTTTTTCAAAATCAATTGATAGAATAATGCATGGAAGATTCCCCTCCTCTGCTAGATCTATAACTTCCAGAAGACTTCTAATGTTATCTCCTATATATCGACCCTTCATAAATCCACATTGGTTTTCATTAATAATTTTTGAAAGTACAAGTTTGAGTCTGCTAGAAATACATTTTGCCATAATTTTATAATCTACATTCAGAAGTGATATTGGTCTCCAATTTTTTAAATACCTTGTGTCTTTGTCCTTTTTTGAAAGCTTACATCAAGTAGAATCCAAAGAAAAAATCCCATCGAAATCCGACGAAAAATAAAATTTTTAGGTTATCTGTAAATTTACGATTTTGGCTCCCTTCGGCCCCTAATAGCTCAGAAACGGTAAGAGTTACGCCAAATCCGCTGACATATAACTTAAAGCTTACATAAAGAGGAATCAAAGAATAAAATCCCATCGAAATTTGATGAAAAATAAAAATTTTAGGTTATCTGTAAATTTACAATTTTGGCCCCTTTCAGCCCCTCATAGCTCGGAAACAGTAAGAGCTACGCCAAATCCGTTGACATACCACTAAAAGCTTACATCAAGAGGAATCCAAAGAAAAAAATCCCATCGAAATCCGATGAAAAATCAAATTTTTGGTTATCAGTAAATTTACGATTTTGGCCCCCTTCGGCCCCTCATAGCTGGGTAAGGAAACAAGTTACCAAAAATCTAATAGTAGAGCGCTCCAATAATTTTTCATTAGGAATCCTTTGGAAAAAATTGCATCAAAATCGGACTAAAAATTAAAAAATGAAATTTTTGAAATTTGCCCCTTTTGGGCCCCATTTATCTCGTGAACGGTACATGCCACGTAAAATCTGTTGGCATATTCCAGAATGGAAATTTTCTAAGGAGTTTACTGAAAGAAACCCCATCAAAATCCGATAAATAATAAAGATTCTACAGTCAAATATGTGAAAACAACCAATTTAACCCCTTTTGGCCCCTTTTATTAAAACGGGCGGGGCCAGGAACATAAAATTATAGCCCGGGCTAAAGCATGTGCAAAAACATCATACTAAAATTTGAAAATGATCTGTTCACTATAACCAAAGTTATGCTGTCCACAGACACAAAAATACCAAATTTTACCCCTTTTTGGCCCCTTTTTCTGAAACGGGTGGGCCATAAACCCGAAATTAAAACCCGGGATAGCCATTATGCCAAGAAACCACATACTGAACTTTGAAGATGATCTGTCCACTAGAAACAAAGTTATGCTTGCCACAGACACCGACGCCGACGACTGCGCCATACCATAATACGACCGCAAAATTTTTGCGGTCGTATAAAAAATTGTCCTAAAGTTGATGATGTAGTCCAATAATCTTGCAAAGAAAAAAAATTACCTGATGGATTTGAATTCTGAGACTATAATATTCATTAATTCTACTAAGTTTGAAATGAACTGATCAAGTTGTTTATCAGTTAGAAACTAAATGTAAACAAGAGGCTCTCAAGAGCTTGGACCTTGGCTGACATAAATGGATGGCATTTCCAATAGGGTTCAAAGTTAAACTTTGTATCCTGCTGGAGGCCACCATCGATTGGATGCTTGCAGACATCAGTGTCATTGTGACTAAAATCGGCTCTAATTGGACAAGCTCCTTCTGAGAAGAAAAATCCTTGAATGTGTTTTCATCAATTTCTCCCCATTTCAGATCACCTTAGTCCCTTGTAATCTACATAATAAATACCTTTATTTGGACAGGGGTTCCTCTTGTAATCTAGGTAATAAATACTGCTGAAATCAAAATATTACAAGGCCCCTTAAAAAATATTGTGCAGGGTTTCTCCTCATTATAAAAATTAATAAAGGGCTACGCCGAGCGCAGCATGATACGACCGCAGAATGTCGAATACTGAAATTTGAATATGAGTGCAATTCAAATGAATGAGGAATAGTAAATAAATGGACACAATAAAGAGCTTGAATCAGTTGCAATTTTGCTTTAGCTCAGAAACCGGAAAAGCTATGCCAAATTTGTTGACTTACTACTAAAAGCTTATATCAAGAAGAATCCAAAAAAAAAATCTGATCAAAATCCGATGAATAATAAGGATTTCAAATATTTCGAAAATTACAACTTTGGCCCCTTTGACCCCTTGTAGCTCAAAAACAGTAAGAGGTACGCAAAATTCGCTGCCATACTACTGACAGCTTACATCAAGAGGAATCCAAAGAAAAAAAAATCCTATTGAAATCCGATGAAAAATAAAGATTTCACATATTTCGAAAATTTGCAATTTAGGCCCCTTTGACCCTTGTAGCTCGGAAATGGTAAGAGCTATGCAATATCTGTTGACATTCTACTGAAAGCTTATATCAAGAGGAATTCAAAGAAAAAAATCCCATCAAAATCCGATGAAAAATAAAGATTTCACATATTTCGAAAATTTGCAATTTTGGCCCCTTTGACCCCTTGTAGCTCGGAAACGGTAAGAGCAACGCAAAATCTGTTGAAACACTACTGAAAGCTTATATCAAGAGGAATTCAAAGAAAAAAATCCCATCGAAATCCGATGGAAAATAAAGATTTCACATATTTAAAAAATTTGCAATTTTGGCCCCTTTGACCCCTTGTAGCTCGGAAACGGTAAGGAATCTTATGAAAAAAAACTGCATCAAAATCGGACAAAAAATGAAAAAAATAGATTTTTGAGATTTCCCCCTTGTGGGACCCATTTATCTCATTAACGGTACATGTGACATGAAATCCGTTGACATATTTCCAATTCCAAATTTCCTTAGGATCACACTGAAAAAAACACCATCAAAATCCGATAAATAATAAATATTCTACAGCCCAATATATGAAAACACCTAATTTGGCCCTTTTTGAAAAAGCGGGCGGGGCCACAATACCCAAAACCAATCCCAACCTTCCTTTTGTGACAAGCAACATTATGTTAAAATTTCATAAGGATTGATCAACTAGAACTGAAGTTATCGCACGGAAACGAAGAGTCTACAGACGCCGACGACGACTACGACGCCGGACGACGCCGACGACGCCGCCAGTATCATACCAATATACGACCTCAAAAAATTTTTGCAGTCGTATAAAAAATTAAAATTTGTGAAAATTGCGCTTTTTGGGCCCCATTTATCTCATAAGCCATACATGCCACATGAAATACGTTGCATATGCCAGATTGGAAATTTTCTAAGGAGTACACTGAAAGAAACCCCATCAAAATCCGATAAATAATGAACATTCTACAGTCAAATATGTGAAAACACAAAATTTTGCCCTTTTTGGCCCCTCTTTAAAAACGGGAGGGGTCATAAAACCAAAAACAAATCCTAGCCTTCCTTTTGTGCAAAGGAACATTGTGTTAAAATTTCAGAAGGATTGATCGACTGAAACTTGAGTTATTAACCAAAAACAAAAGTGTCTACAGACGACAATGATGCATTTGACGACGACAATGACGACGACAGCACCATACCATTATACGACCACAAATTTTTTGCGGTTGTATAAAAATCTTATTACCGAAAGCCAAGTATTTTTTTCATTAGGAGACCATTAAAACTAGAGGTAGCTTACACCCAAGGAAGGTATTCCTGTTTGTTATTTTTGTTTTTGGTTTTTTTTTTGTGTTTTTTTTTTGTTTTGTTTTGTTTTTTTATTTGCTTTTAATTTTTTTTTTGTTTTGTTTTGTTTTTTTTTTCCTATGTTCTGTTATTTTTTGAAAATCTAATAAATAATGACATTTCAACTGTAAAATGCAGCACAACCTCAAAAGATTTCATCATGGTGACTTCAAGGTGAAGAACAACAATAAAAGCATTGCTCCATTCCCAGGAATTTGTATAGACTTTGTCTCATTGCATTAACTCCATGTCTTTTCATTGTTAACTCAATATACAAAAAAAAAATTAATTCTAAAACTTCAATAAAATACCTTGTGATCGCCATTCCTATATAATATGATAGTGGAATAATAGATAAAGCTCCTAATACACATTTCTGAAAATAAAACAAACTAGAGCTGTCGCCGAATGGCAGCCAGGTATACCCCCACTAATTGATCACTGAATCATTATGCCAAGTGTAAATTTAAGTGTGTGTGGACACAATACAGTTGTGGACACAGTACAAATGTGGACACAATACAAGAATAGACAAAATGATATACTTCCCCCCTCCCTTTTTTCCTGAAAATATTAAAAGACAAATTATCTCCCCTTCAAAATTTCAGACAGCAACCATATTACTTCATGCACATCTTCAGGTGGTGTACTAAAACACTGCAACATTTCATCAAAATCCAAGCAGTGGTTTAGGAGAACATGTGCTGACAAGGATCACCCCCTCCCCTTTTTCCAGAAAATATTCAAAGACAAATTATCTCCCCTTCAAAATTTTGAACACCATCTGTATAATTTCATGCACATCTTCAGACGATGTACTAAAACTGTGTAACATTTCATCAAAATCCAAGCAGCCGTTTAGGAGAACATGCGCTGACAAGGTTCGCCTCCCCACTTTTTCCGGATAATATTCAAAGACGAATTCTCTCCCCTTAAAAATTTTTGGCAGCAACCATATTACTTCATGCACATCTTCAGATGGTGTACTTCAACTGTGTAATGTTTCATCAAAATCCAAGTAGCTGTTTAGGAGAACATGCGCTGACAAGGTTTGCCTCCCCCTTTTTCCAGAAAATATTCAAAGACGAATTATCTCCCCTTAAAAAGTTTGGGCAGCAACCATATTACTTCATGCACATCTTCAGAGGGTGTACTACAACTGTGTAACATTTCCTCAAAATCCAAGCAGCCGTTTAGGAGAAATTGCACTGACAAGGTACATGGATGGACAGACGGATGGAGGGACAGGGTGATACCTATATACCCCCCAAACTTTGTTTGCGGGGGTATAATGATGTCCTAATTGATAAGTAAAAAATATTGCATATATGAATTAATTACAAAACAACATCCCTCAAGAGATATAGCTTTATTAGTGCTTAAAGTTAAAGTTTCTACCATTCACAAAACAATCAATCAATCCTTAGACTTTTTGTACAATCAAGATGTCATGACAGTTTTTGCCAATTTTGTACGAGTCAGAATGTCAGTTTTCATAAAATACTTTATTTATTCTCCTGAAATCCATTGCCTTAATAACCAAAATAGCCACTGTTAACTGAATCAAAATTTGTTTTACAAAACTTAGCTATATTTTTTCATCAACTTGAAATATAAAAATTTTCAAGAATCTTCCATTATACCACAAAGGTTAAACTGTCGGACGTTTCATAACTTTTTTGCTTTCAAATTACAGCATTATAAACAAACATCGCAACGTAATGTTCTTTTATTAAAAACAAAAAATTACATTTTGTTTTAAATTGTCTGAGTTGAATGTTATATCTTTCCAATATTTTTGAAATTTTTACTTTTAAACTGAGAATCATCTGTGTCTCACAATAATTCAAAAATAATTTTATTATTATTTGTCTAATAGAAATCATGGTTTAAACAAAAGTATAACTTAAAAGACCAATTTCCTCTATATATCTTTTTAAATTTTTACATTGAAAATTCCACTATGTGTTTAAATCATGAAAATTCTCAAATCATAAACAAACAAAAATATTTAAAACTATCATAACATACTGTAGACCTTACAAAGTTTAACAGTCCAAAATTTAAATTTTCTGCAAGTATTCATGACCTTGACCTTTAACCTACTGACCCCCAAATTGTTAGATATCTTCCTGACCTTTGATGCTTTAGCTGTGTAGTCCATACAAGTATTCTAATGTTATGCTCTGGAAACCAAATTTTGAAGGACAGAAAACAGTATACCGTAGGAGAATAAATGGTCGTGAAACAGACATGAAATAATGATATGAGGAACAAAATTGTTGCAAAAATAAGCATTTTTAACAATAATACATGATAAATAAAGTAATATGTAAGGGATTATCTCCCCTGGTTTACATCACCACTTACCACTGGTGGAGACACTGTATCCATATATCCAAATGCAATAGTCAATATAACAAATATTAACAAATCTGTGACATTTTAAGGATTATCTCCCCTGGTTTACATCAACACTTACCACTGGTGGAGACACTGTATCCATATATCCAAATGCAATAGTCAATATAACAAATATTAACAAATCTG
>MJUU01038129.1:0-12606 GCA_002080025.1 Modiolus philippinarum | reverse complement strand
TGCTAAAGGTGACTGATTGATCACTTGTTTTAGTGGTTCCTCTGACTGAACTGGATTCCACAGGAGTCTGATTCATAATGTCGATCTAGATGGTAAATATCGGTACAAGTTGATTGAACATGGTATCTTTTTCATCATGCCTAGCTAATGTTCTTAAAATGTTTAATGGCAAGCACTGCATTGTGTTGAATGACATTAGATAGTTGCAAGATTGTTTTTATTCCCTCAATATTGAACCCGTCTCGAGTCAGTGTAATCATTCAGCTGGCAAAAATTTAGAGAACGTAATCCGCGATTTGGTAGGAATTTCTAGCAAAGTATACAGATGTTACGTTTCCCAGTATATTTTCATCAAATATTATGTCATTTTGTTTGGTATTACCCTTTATATCAATATGAAAAATTCCCCCAGGCGCTTTTTACTTTCCCCGGGCGCTCTCGGGCGCTTTTTAGTATGACCCATCTGAAAGCGTAGTAAATAATGACGTCACAATAGACTTTATGAATGAAATGAAACGTTGTGGGAAACATCATGCAGAAATTTAACCAACGTGTGGATTAAAAATAATACGTATTTTTAACCAACTGGGTTAACACGCTAAGAAAATTTAGAAGCATTGTTCCATAATGCATATTTACCCTTGACATGCTTGAGTTATTGAAAAAAGTATGTGTGTTTAACAGTCAGGGGAATTACTTAAATAGTGATTTTTAAGTAGTTTTTTTCCCTCCTTGGCAAAGTAAGGCTTCATTTAAATATTTTCTTAATCTATCATAATAAACAAATCAAACTGTCATTTTTTGAAAGAAACAACCAAGACCATTGGAAAAACACAAAACATCTGTACTAATACTGTATCATCTTTTTTATTTTATTGATTTTGTTGCAAAATTCAGCTTAATAAAGGTGAAGTTCCAATGGTAATAACCCATTAAATAGAATTTTCCAGACACCATGGCTAATTTTCCTGATAACTTCAATGTAGTAGCTGTCAGATTATGCAATTAATTACTTATGTTCGCGGTGAAAATCTCAATGTTCGCTACTGTAGAAATCCAAAGGGTCAGATGGATAATTAGTACTTAATCAGGTGATTTTTTGGCTAATGGTTACTTAAACAAGTGATTTTCATACAAAATCATATAAACTTCTCTAAAACCATTTAATTTTATTCAATGAAGACAAATTTGGGTTTATGGCTTTATCTAGGAATAATCTTCAATTTTACACAGAGGACTTGCAGATATTTCAAAGCATAGCCTCAATCACTTTTCTTGGTAGTAAATTTTAGTTACTCATATAGGTGATTTTATCTTAAAATGAAGAAAGACAACTCTTATTTTACTAAAATGTTATACTGAAACAAGTGATTTTGAAAATCACTTATTCAAGTAATTCCCCTGACTGTTTAATTTAGGGCCTTCTTTGGCCTCAAAAAATAAGATTGCTTAAATTCTCAATATTTTTTGTTCAAATGTTCCATGGATATAGGTTAATAGTTCAGACAAAGATTACTCAAGTATTGATGCATGATAACAGAACATTTCAGTGTAGAAAATGGGACAAATTAAACATTCTGTCAAAAAATGACAAATTTGACCAATTTGGACACTTTTTCTTAAGAGGAAACATAGAGCGCATACAAAAACCATACAAATATTTATATGGGAGGCCCAACACAACTGTACTAACAAGCTAGTAAATTATCTAATTGGTTCTTGAATGCGATTAGGAAAACTGTTAAAAAATATGACGAGTTCCTTGTATTTCTATGAAAACGTTCTAAAGTAAGTTTAACATGACGTCAGAACTGTACCTACTGTGACGTCATGGGTTCTTTATTTGTATTTTTTTCTTTCATGGGATCTGAACTTTTATAGGAACGTAAAAGATAATATCCAGCCGTGCAATGTTCAAAATCACCAAAAGATAGGGCCAAATCAGCCTCTTATCTCACTTTGTCCTTTGTCCTAATAGTATGTACATTTACTCCATACATTCTCATATCTATTATATTGAAGTTATCTATCTCTTTATACTTACAGTTCCTCTGTCATCAGGCTGAAAAAAATGCAATGAAAAAGTAATACAAAATACTTTGATATTTCTATACAGTTAAAGATTAGCTTGTGAGAATGCTTCTGTTGTCAAACTAGTTGTCGGTGTTTTTATGGTTGTCAAAGAGCTATAATGTGAATTACTGACTCCCTTCTCAACCCCTAAACCACCCACCCAGCTTTGGATGCTGGATCTGATGGTTGGACTATTATCTTGAGTTGAGCTGCAAATATTACTGTTTACCCTCTAAACCCATGTGTACTGCCACAGTATTCTGTACATTTTACCATTTCTCAAATCAATGCAATGATATGCTACAAGTGTCAAATATAGAAAGCAGCCACAGCCTGCTAATTAAGCTCACCTTGTTACGCAGCATGTCACATGTTGCACATGTCAGTAAACAGGAATGGACTACAATCATTCTTTTTAACAGACTCGGTCATGCATAAATTGTAGTTCACAGATTGCATCCGAAGCATGCATTGTTGTTGTCATCCCAAATTGCATCATGCATATCAGTATGGTTGATGGACTTTCACCATTTTACCTTACCAAGTCGCTCATGCATAAAATGTAGGTCAGACAGCATCCGAAGCATGCATTGTTGTTGCCATCCCAAAATGCATCAGGCATGCCAATATGGTTGATTTGGGCTTGTCAGTAAGCAGGAATGGACCTTAACCATTCTTCCTAAACAGATGGGGACGCCAACGCCGAAGCCGACGCTAGGGGTATCGCATAAGCCCTCTCACATCGTGAGGTCAGCTAATAATTGACTAAGTCGGTGAAGGTCTGAAGATGAATCTGATGATATGGCATGATCATACAAAGCTTCTGACAAAAATTACTTCACAATTCTACAAATCAAGAATTGACTATGTTGGCAAACAGGAAGTACTATTTGACAGATTGAAAATGCATATGGTATGAATATACAAAGCTTGTCACAAAATTTAAAATCTGTTTAAAAACTAGGGAAAGTGTCCATAAGCCACAAGCAAATAAATTCTATTTCATCAAAACAGTTCAATTTGGCATAAATAAATTCCCTTTTACTGAATGCTGAATTGTGATGGAATCAGGAAGTTCTGTTACAGATGACTATTTAATAAATACTGAGATGGCATGGATGGTTTTTCGATAAATATTTGTTGAGTAATGGCCCTTAATAAAAATACCCCAACTAAGAATCAAAATGAAATTAAAACGCAAAACTAAACCAGACTCACTCTGGCATGCAATAGTACTATCAAAAGATCTACCTACTGGCCTACTATCACATGTATCATTGTCTCTACCTCTTACAGTTTCTGACAAATATATTTTAATGAAAAAATTAGCCTGATGTATGGGATGTACAGACGAATGGATGGACGAGGGTAATACTATATGCTCCTTCCACATTCTTGGGAGGGGCATAAAAATCTTTTAATATGCTTCCCCATATAGGGTCATATGTCAAACTACATATATATTCCAATGATGGTTGCCATCTTAAATATGTTTGCAACAGTGTGACACATTTTAGGCCACTGCAGTATGACTATTGTGACCAACTTTGGTTCCAATTTGTCTTGTGGTTTGAGAAAAGAAGATCTTTGAATGTTTCTCCCATTGAGTCCAATGTTAAGAGATGTCCTTCCTCTGCCTTTTTGCCATCATGGAGGAGATGTTGAAACGTTGGACATACATATAATTTTGAAAGAGGCCGTACTGCTCATGGACTATTCTGACTAAGTCTGGTTCCGACTGACTGTTACTTTGAGGAAAAGAAATAAATTTTACTTTGCATAAACAAAATAATTTTTCCACAGGGTACAATGTTGAACTATGAATCCCAATCATCCCAATCTTTAATAAGGTGTAAACCTGACAGAGGGATCGACCATTTAAACTGAAGAGGGGGTTATGGTTTTTTTTTCTGGACAGAAAATTTTTTTTCACATGTATCAACAAAAAAATTTTTTTTCAAAATTAACATTATTTTTTGGGGCAGAAAGCTTCCTTCAGAATTTTTTTTTTCATCATTTTGGCAGCCAAAATATTCATTTCACATAAAATCAGCTCCAAATTATTTATTTAGAAAAAAACCATAAATTTGAACGTCATAATCCTCAGCCGTCATCATGGTCATGTTTTGGCGGGAAGCGTTTTCAAATTGCCTGTTTATCGTGGATTCTCGTGAGTCACATGACAAGACTTACAGACCCTATTACCTTGGCCATATGGTATCTTTAGTAGAGGACAAGATCTTCCACATTTTTGAATGAAAAGTTTAATGGATGAAAAATTGACAATGATGGATGCAAAAAGGATTTTTCAGACTAAAAGAGCACTTTGCCAGTTTAATTAATGTTTTTTGACAATCCCCCATCCATGACCAATGAAGACATGAATGTAGCGTTGCTCGACAATCAGCAAAGAATTCCGCTCAAAACTGGTGCCAGGGGCCGTCTTGAACTTACTATGAGGTATGAGCAAAGCTCATTGTTGACGGCCTAATGGTGACTTCAAGATGAAGAACAACAAGCGTTGTTCCTTTGCTTTTTACCATGTATTTGTAGAGATTTTGTCTCATGTGCATTTACTCCATACCCTTTCATTCACCATCAATGGGACAGAATATAGGACTCATTCCCAAAATCTTGCTTTGAAATGGCTACATGTACAATGTTTTCTCATTGATGTTTAACATGATCAAACTGATTCAACTGTCATTGGAGATAGAGTATTCCACTGGACATACACAGTTTACATTGATCAAGATTTTGGTTTTTGTAAAGTTTATCAAATCCATTTAAAGCATTAGCTTTATTGGAATGGTCCATGTTATCTAATGTTGTTTACAATATTTTGAGCATATGATGGTTCACCCTGTATTCTTTGGCTTTTACTAAAGTTTTAAAACATGAAACTCTTTTGGAGGTTTGAACTGTCTCACTAATTACATTGTAAATATCTTTAACACAGTAAACAAAACCTACCTGTCCTCCCCCTTCAGGAAACAGAATAGTATCTTCCAGTATAACGTCAAAGCCTTTCACTTTTTCTTTCTTATTTTTCTGATTCAGAATAGAAATTTCTGCAGGAGAACAACTTTTTACTTTGGTTGTAAACTAAAAGATATGATATACAGGCATTCTTTAAAAGTTCATCAGAAAACATGTTTATAAAGCCATGAAAAAATATTTTAAATTTAAGAAAATCTAAATGGCACCAGGGTGCACAAGCTGAGTTGTAACTTCAAATATTATGTGACCAAGTTAATGTGAAGACCCGAATATTTCTAATTAATTGTCTATTTATTTTCTTTCCTACCTAATTTCCAAAACTCTAAGAATTCAAGAAGGTCTACCACCACCAAAAAAAAATCAAATGGTCGTCCCCTTAAAATATGACCCTGCCAATATATTTCTATGAATCTGATGACATGGATGAAGTCTAATGTTAGTTTACTGTTGCACAGGTGTTTCAAATTTTATGGATAATTAGACTTGCATAAGTCTATAATTTGCTAAATTGACCATTTTAAATGGGCCAAGTGCCAATATTTAGGAGCTGGGCATCCAGACAGTAGACCTACATGTAATTAGAATTAGGTTACTGATTCATAATTAAATCCCTTTTTATAAGAAAATTATTGGTAACTGGGGCAATTTCTCTTAGACATGTACGAGTCTGATCAATTTTAGACTTGTTCAGGACAAAATTGTTCAACAAATCATATAATTTCAGAATTGAAGAGCTCTAAAATAATTAGATTTACTCCAGTCTGTCCCCTGTTAACGACCCCGCAACTATGGGTAAAGACAACCATGGATGCGGTATTGTTCAATGAATTCTGCTCAAACTAGTGCTAAAGGCCTTCTTGAACTCACTATGAGTTATGAGCAGTCAGGGTGCAACTTAAATAAGTTATCATCAAAAATCATTTAGATGAGTTACTGACTTTTTTTAGATAACTTATACAAGTTATTGAAAAATAACCTTTATGAGTTACCAATTTTTTAATCAAGGGACATTACTCTGTTGATAACTTCATTAAGTTATTAAAGTCTTTTTCACATTAAATTCAGTTTTGTTTAAATTCTTACTTAATGGTCACAGTGTAGTCTATTATTATACATGTTTTATATAGTTCATGTTGACCTCAATCTAATGATTGTCTGACTAATTGATTTTGATTAACTGTTTGAAAGATAATTGACAATGATTGAGATTTAATTTCCCAAGGGTGTAATCTTTATGGGGGTTGGTGCATGTATTTACTCTCTTCGCGCATTTATAATTGATACTGTACAGCTCACACTGATGAACTTAAAGTCCTTGTTTTTGGGTGGATTATCGAGATGTGGACTGATTAGGAAATTCCGTGTAGCAGGGTACCTTAAAATACGTGACCCAACATGGACAAATTTTTGAAATTGGAATCCTCGTGGAACCATAATGACCACATCGAGGAGGTTTTACGGAGCATACGTTTGATTTTGTTGCAAACATACAAATCGAAGAATATTTACATCCTTCTTCAGTCGTATCCTGGGACTAACATATATTTATTTCTCACAATCGTATCGTAGTTCATTGTAGTTCATAAACGTAAACAAATGGGGTGAAAATAAAACATTCGACAATCCTACAAAATGTAGATGTGTACCGGGTATTTGTTTTCAAAAGGATGCTTCAATCGCCTCTACCTAATTTGTATTCACCTGAGATATTGACTTTTAAAAATGAGGGTTGCAAGTATCGTAATTCTAAAGTTCATTTAACTACGACGATCTGCATGGGAACACTTGTTGGCAAAGAAAATTCTATTTTAACTTCAACCTGCCAATCTTTCTGGTCATAATAATTTTGGGGAAAATGATCATTTATTGATTTTAAGCTCAATTCCTTTTTAATTATATTTTTCACGACTACACAATGATTTGTAAACGTTGACCAGCGATGATTCCGCGTTCAGCATGATGTCACGACGGGTCCACACAGGTAAATAATTTGTCCACGTTCTCAATTACTTGTCCACATTCAAGATCGCAGTGGAATTCCACGTTTGGCAAAATTTGTCTGTGGTGACAACAAGGATTTTGCGTTTTCCATGTGAGCTGTACAGTAGGTAATAACACAGTCAAGATTCCAAACCATATGGGAAAAAGTTTTGTTTGAGAAAAATCTTTATCATAAAGAAATTTGTTATCAAACATGTCAAAGTTGGTCAATTTAAAGAAATCAACATTGGATAACTTAAATAAGTTATTGCTGAAAGTACATGTACATGATCACTTGATTCAGTTACACAAATGATATGTACTTCATTTGATAACTTGATAACTTAATTTGATAAATAGGTTATACCCCTGACTGATGAGCAAAGCTCATCGTTGATGGCCTCATGGTGACTTTGAGATGAAGAACAAAAATATGTAGAAGTGTTGTTCCATTGCTTGGTTTTAGCATGTATTTGTAGAGACTTTGTTTCATATGTGCATTTACTCAATATACTTTTATTGTTAATAATTCAAAATGGTTTCATAATTTACGATGTTAAATCATGTTAATACAGTACATCAAGAGACCATATGATAAATCACCATGAAAGACGTACATGTATAACTTTGCTAAATGAAATGTATATGTTTTATTCCCTTTTTATCAACATGCTTTCTTTTGCATTTATTAAATGTAAAATGACGCAGTCTACCACTTGCATGACTTGATATGCAAAAGAAATGATGTTAATATATTAAAATACATGTAAGAAGGAATACAATTACATTCATTCAAAAATCTAAGAGTATATGACAGTAAGTCTGACTTACTCATCACAGTCAGGTGAGGGTCTATGGTGGGCATCTGATTAAGATAGTTACTTCACTGTACCCCATCATCTCTAACATGCCTACTTTGTAAGTTTGCACTGGGCCTGCTTTGCACTCTGACAAATTTCTAGGGAAAACGGGCATTCTATGATTTCAAGCATATCGTCATGCCAATTAAAAGTTTACAATGGCCAGAGTTATATTACAGCCGTCAGTTGTCAATTTATAGATCTTGGATAAATTGTTTCTAACTTTGTTATATTTATTGTCCTGTAAATTTATTTGTAATGATGCAGAGAATGTACCATTCGATCACATAATACCACCAATTAATTTGTTGGCATGGGTGCACTGGACTTGAAAGCGAATGTGATAAGTAAGGTGGGTCAGTTTCCTGCCCAAGGTCAGTTTGTTATTTTCTAAGACACATCCTCCAACAGTAATACTGATGGCCATTATTGAGCTTAAAAGTAACATTAAACCCTCAGAATTGTTCAACTGATTATAAAAAACAATATTGTTATACCTCTTTATATATTTTTTCTATATACATGTATCCATATTACATAAAATAATTAACATTTGGTCTGTTTTTTATCAATTTGTGTCGGAAAAGACTGTTGCCGGTCAACAGTTTTTGAACTGTTGCTCGCTGTCCTTCATTTCATTGGTTAACGATGTCACGTGATTACGCATGGCGTCAGCTGTTCCCATGGAGGTATAACAAAACAGTTATAGACTGGTTTCTCTGACAACAGCTATTTTGTTAGACCCTCAAACCAAACTGTTGCCCTGGATCGGCCTCGTGCAACAGTTCGGTCTTAGGGTCTAACAAAAAAGCTGTTGTCCCCGAACCAGTCAATAACAGGATCCATTCGATAGTCCAACGGTTCTTTAGTCCGACAGCTTGATACTCCGACGGTTCGATAGTCCGACAGTTCGATAGTCCGACGGTTCGATGGTCCGACAATTCAGTAGTCTTTGCCAGAATTTTTTATTTTTATTTTTATTCGACTCTATTGACATTTCACATAAGCTTCAGCCATCACGGAAACATTAGTAAAAAGTAGCTTACCATCCACCATCACTCACCACTAGCTAGCTATACACTTAACGAAAAGTGAAATGAACATGAGGTCAAAATGAACAACTCAAGAGTTACTGGTAAATGGTTATGAGCAACTTATGAGTGATATAAAAAAGTTCAGTCATTTGATAGTATTTCAGATAGAACTACATATTAACATGAGTGTTAAAGATATGATAAGCCATTTCAGTAACGGAAAATCTTTCATTAAAAATTATAGAAAGGAATTCGTTTTTAAAGCAAAACGGATTGAAGATGTACAATTTTAAGTTTAAGTCTTTCTAGTACTTCAAATATCCCTTTCACATTCAGCCTAATACATTTTGTAACTTGTAGTTTATTTTAACAAGTTCAATAGTACGGTTGGGAAAAGACAAAGAAAGATACCCTGAGTAATGTGAAGAGAATCAAACAGCATCGAATATTTAAGATGTACATGAGACCGACCAATCGAATTGCCGACCATTTACCGTGGACAGTGTTGAGATATACAAGCAGATCATGCTAGCTATGTTTGAAGATGGAGGGGTGAATATTGGACGTATTTTGAAGAACAAGTATAGAGCGTCTGATATTTGTGCAATTAACTATCACGTGATGGAAGAGCTAACAATCTGGAAGTTGATTGAAGCTGTACCTAACATGGTCCAATCAGAATGTTTGAAAACTCAAATCCTTTCTTTCATAAAGTAACAACAAATCAGAGGCATCGAAATAATGTAAGACACTATAAAAAGCCTTACGTCGGCCGTAGCAAGCAGGAACAAAACTGATATCGTCCAGAAAGCCATGACAAAGGCTAAACTAAATCACATCATCTAAGAAAACCAAGAGATTATCGACTTTCAAACGGCCTTGAAGATGCCGTTTGGAGGAGGATATGCGGAGTTGAAAGAATGAAATGGAACACTAAAAAGAGTGGATCTGGTGTTTTTGGAAACCCAGAACGTTCCTACGAAAGCGGGTGTCTTCTTATCCTTATCCCAGTGGGGGTCATTTGTGATGTTATAATATAGATACAGTGGATGACTTGATCGAAAAAAGAAAAAAAGAGAACCTGGACACATCATAATGAGAAGATATCTACATCATCATCAAAACACTTCAGTCAACGATTTGAGTATCCTAGAAAATGAACTGTTTTCATACAACGTCAGATGTAACCCCCCCCCGTAAATCTTATAAATGGGTAGACTGATGAAAATTATGTCCGTATTTGAAGGCAGAGAACCAAAACTGAAAAGTATGGACATGAAACAAGAAAGTACCTGCGACCAAGAGCCAATGAGCTAGAACATACTTGTGGCTTATTTAGCAAAACTGAAGACAGAAAACTAAAATGGACTTATATGTGATTTTTGTACTGGATTTGGCCACCTACTTTTATATTTTTGATAATGAGTTCTTCTTTCTTACTATTTTTGGATTGTGAATTTACATATTATCTAATTAAAATGCTTCTGCTGAGAGGTTACTCCTTGTAACACGTGTATAGCATAACAAATTTTACTGTTTATTATGCAACTTGTATAATTTTGTATTTTGTTCAACTTTAAAAAAAAGTAAATATACAAATGTATCTAATTGTAAGCGATTATTACACCCAACTCTCTCACCATTACAAAGTGCATCATCCAACCAATATCGAATGGTGAAATGAGTACATGAACGTAACCGTAAGCAACTCATAGGAACGTGAGCATTCTAGTAAGTGACTCGTGAGCAACTTATGGACATACACATTATTCGCAATAAACCTGCAGATTGAACATGTTGAATATACCAAAGTTTCATGCAAAAGCACTAGTTACCTCCTCGCAGAAGTATTGAAATGGATTCAAGGAGAGAGTTATCTCCCCTTAAATTAGTGATGAGTTGATCTCAAGTAAGGCTCGAACACTGTAAAGAATTTGTCCCCATTCCAATTAACAAACGCGGAGGGAATGGATGAAACCCTAAGAAATACAACAAAAGCCATCGAGGACTTCGAATTAATTGAGAACGACCAGTCTAGGTGGTTTCGAATGATAACATTCGGGGGTTTCTCCTGTACCTTTCTTCAAGATTACGTTATTGTTGATCGAAAAGTCGGCCAATGGCAAATATACGACTACATTGGTCGCGCGTGCGCAGTCCAGTCAAAATGACCGCCTAGGGCATGAAATCAGCTACTTGCGATTCATGTGCCATCCTTTTACTTCATGTTTCGGTCACATGATATTATGTATTATTATATTTGTTCTTTTGTTTCTATGTATAAAGTATATAAATGAACCTACTCAATAAAACATCATATTGCACAGTTGATCATGATAAATCATCATATTGCACACTAACTTTGATTGACGTTTACAGGCCACACCCCTTTCACACCCACAATAGATATACCACACCCCTTTTGTTTGTCATCAGTGATTAAGACATGTCAATCAAATATAATAAAACAATTATGGCACTTCTACACTCGATCAATATGGGGTTTAACGGAGCGCAAAAGATAATATTGAACTCGGGGTAAACCCTCGTTCAATATTACTTTATTGCTCCGTTAAACCCCATATTGATCTCGTGGAAGTGCCATAATTGTATATTATCATTTCCAGTTGACGTCACTACCACTGGTGTCGTATCTTGTGATCCACAATGTGAGGTGAAAAGTCCACATATTCTACTTCCATACTTCTGTGAATTTAATGTGACATTCGGTTTTCACTGTGTAATTTTCCATGAAAAAAAATTGCCATACAAGAATTATGCACTTGATTCGTGGAGGGAAGTCCTATATAATTTTTATAAGCAATCAGAAAAATCGAGTGTGTATGGCTATCTGTAGCTTACATCCAAAGTACTTATATGTAATGAGTTTTCAAACCGTTGGTCTATCAAACCGTCGGACTATCGAACTGTCGTACTATCGAACCGTCGGACTATCGAACTGTCGGACTATCGGACCATCGAACTGTCGGACTATAGAACCGTCGGACTATTGCTACGCTTTAGATTATTTGTCCGTTTCTGTTATGATGATTTTTGAATTAATGAAGACGAAATTCTCCCTCACTGCGCTGGTCTGAATAAAAAATAAATCTATTCTAAGATAAAAGAAAGGTGTAGGTGTGCAACTCGCTATAATCGACATGCAATATTACGATATGCAAAAATAAAAAAGCTCAATCTCTTCAATAGTCCATTCAACACAAATTTTAATAAAAACATGTAACCCAACAGTTCAAAAACGATTCGTTGATGAATACACAAAACTGTACGTGTATTTTTTCAAGTCTTTAGCGAGATGTGGATGATTGAAAAAATGTATGAAAAAAAATCTCTTTTATTGTTGTTCTTTATTTTGAAGTCTCCACGAGACCTTCAACAATTAGCTTGGCCCATACCTCACAGAAAATGTAAAAGGAGGGATAACAGGAAACATCTACAATGGCTGAAAATTACCTTCACATGCCACAATCTGTAAGGGTACCACACACACACACACACACACACACACAAGACAAAAGACAAAAGTAAATAACGATAGGAACTCGGAATAGCTGGACTTGGTTCCGGCACTAGCAAAAGTCAGTGGCAGGTTTAAACCGGTTTATGGGTACCCAACCTCCTCTTTATCTGTCCCGTTT
>MJUU01038121.1:26890-46004 GCA_002080025.1 Modiolus philippinarum | reverse complement strand
TTATTGTCACATCTGAAGGGACAATATATCTTTAGCAAGTTTGTATACTAATGGGCACGATTTATGCTCCTCTATTTGCAAAATTATTTTTATACTAATACGGACTGAATTTCTCCGGAGTCTCATAAAGGCTCATATAATAATAGATGCTAGATCTTTCTATCTTACTTATGGATACATTGAATGCTCTTCCAATCATAACAATTACTAGTATTTTGATAAATGGATTTTATAAATAAATCTACCAGAATTAGAGATAAAGAAAACGACAATTGCGCCTATGTCTGCATCATTTCTGGACTTTCATCTCGAATTTGACGAAAACGGTCCTCTTTGTCTAAAATTTACGACAAGACTACTTACATTCCGATCGTCTTCGAACCATGATCAGCTCATTATACCACACAGCAGTCATCGTCATCTCTTCTCTTTCCCTTGCCACTGTTCCAACATCTCATCAGTGTCTCTAAAATGGAGATAATACATGATTCACAGTTG
Organism: Modiolus philippinarum; assembly: GCA_002080025.1. Classification (NCBI taxonomy): domain Eukaryota; kingdom Metazoa; phylum Mollusca; class Bivalvia; order Mytilida; family Modiolidae; genus Modiolus; species Modiolus philippinarum. The sequence continues at coordinate 45,506 of MJUU01038121.1, read as the reverse complement.
ATTCATTATTCAAGAGCTAGTACAAATGATTCGGATTTTCGGGTTCGGCATAGTTATTTTGTGACCGCCTCATAAATCAAGGCTTCAGAAAATTAAGCTTTATAACACCATTTAAAAAGACATCAGCACCAGGTAATTTTAGATTCCTTTTTACTTGGTACTTCGATGACCAGTTCTTTTCAGTGTCTACGACCTGTCAATAGCATTTTTGATTAGATTAGTTGCTACTAAACAGTACAACAAAAAGGAAAAGGTAGGTTTGTTGCTCCATAAAGCCGGTTTGACCCAACAATTTTGCCGCTGGTTTTGCACATACTTTGTCTTTTTTATTACTGTTATTGACTCTAAACATTTCATAAAACTTGAATCATATGACTGTTAATGTAAAATGGAATCATACGACTGTTAATGTAAAATGATGTCTGTGTTATTTTAAGATATATTCTATCACTTTACTCTAACCATTATTTAAATAAATTAAAGTGTTGAATGTTTTCACTCCGTACATGAATGAATAGATGTTTGAAGAACAGCTTTTGCTATAGATTTTGATACAATTTCTACATGGGCTGCATACATTTCCAAAAGAAAATTATTCCCTTTAAGACCTCACTCACGGAACCCTTGTTTCGTTCATTGCAAAATTGCAAACCAGTGTTACATGATCGATAAATTATAGCAGTAGGACACATTTTTACATCTTTAAATCGACTTAGTCTTTATACAATAACCACAGACAGAGTACTATATTGGCTTCATTACTTATATCACAAATACCACTGAGATATGAAAAATCCTATTACAATTTCAAAAGATTCAAATTTTACTTTGACTGTATAACGAATTAAATATTACACAATTAGATGAGTGTAACATATTACTTGTACTTGAAATAATATTCATTGATAATTTATATCTTGTATGTGATGTGGACTATGTCATGAATATAAACAGTTTTTTTTTTTCTGAAAATTACTTATCGTATATTTAATTTTCACGGATCATAGAAAAATAAATTGCATTAGACTCGTTGGGTTTATAACAACGATTAAATTTTGTCACATATTTAAACCAACTGGCTTCAATTCTTGCACTTGAAATAATCCGTGATCAGATTAAACAACTTTTCATTATGATAAGCCACTTGGATCGAGAAGACATTTTAGACTTAGTTGGTCTATTTCTAAAATGTCGGGATTTAAGTCTTAATTTAAATTAGCAAAAATAATTAACAATATATAGTATGCATATAGTCGTCCTTCACTTCGACTGTTGTCACACTATACATGTTGAACAATATCACTGCTCAGCTTTCAGTTATTTTTATGTCATAAATGTCTTTCTTAAAATGAATGTTGTGTGAATGTGGTTTTTTTGTATCAATGTATTGTAAATGTAGAAATACTTAAAAAACAAAACAAAAAAACAACAACAAAAAAAAAAAAAANTTCAATTTATCTTTGTTTTCTCATTGCATTCTGTTTCTGTTCCTAATTTAGTTTCTTAGAATATTTACGTCTAGTTTAATCCTGCTCTCACCTTCCCATGAACGTATTTTCTGTTATTTTGAATGTTGTAAATTGAAGATTAAAAATAAGGAATTACAAAGTCAAGATAACAGTAAAAACCTACAATGGCCGAAAATTACAACCACAAACCACAACCCACAAGGGAACTACCCACAAGGAATGCATGTAATACAGAACAGAATGCCACAATTACCATCCTTACAAAATCAATATTGTTACTCTTGTCTTTGCTTTGATAAATCTTTTTCAAGTTTATTTGTACCTGCCTAAAATTTTCTGCCTTTTATACTTTGTTATAACGTAGTTTTCTAGTCTAGTCCTTTGCATGAAGAGAATCACGTATTATTTTAAACATCATATTTTTTTACCAGAATCCTTGATGAATATAGATTTTTGACAACGTATTTGATAGTGATACGCTATATGTTATTCAGGTTTCAGACGGGGTATAAAGCGTGACATACCCTGGATGTTTAGTTATATTTCCTGAGACGAAGCCGAAGGAAATATAATAAACATCCAGGGTATGTCACGCTATATACCCCGTCTGTAACCTGAATTACCTTTATATACCGATGAACAGCCCTGGTGAAATGAAATCTGCGAAAAATGTTACTCTTATCAATTTTACCATGTTGTTTTCATGTAATGACGTTGTAAATTTCCATGACAACTTATATTACCTGGCAGTTTTCCGAATATAAGATACCGGTAATATATTTGTCTATTCGTACAAAAAAAAAAGAAAAAAAACTTGTTGTATTGTCTGTAGTTTTAACAACGATTTTATATTACTGTCTCAAACACCAACGTTATACTCAACAACTATTGCAATTTTAACAACTGAAGTTTTACGATTGTCACTATTATTCAACAGATCGTTACAATGTTTCTTTTCCTATTAACTCTTGTTTCTATTAACATTTTTAGTAGATCCATATTTTATTACATAAGTGACAAACACCGAATATCACTCAAAACCGGAATTTTTTATTGGCAATGTGACGAGTACCACTCATGTAGCAGATAATGCACACCCATCCGGAGCACGATATATACGGGTTGTTTTTGCGAGTGATTTAGTTGTAGCTTTTAGCTCACCTGGCTATGCCAGGGTGAGCTTTTGCCATCACTTGGCGTCCGTCGTCCGTCCGTCGTCCGTCGTAAACTTTTCATTCAAAGATCTTCTCCTCTGAAACAACTGGGCCAATTGAAACCAAACTTGATCACAATAGTCCTTTGGTGGTCCCCTTAAAAAAGATATCCGGCAGGTCCGTACCTAATCCAAGATGGCCACCAGCGGGGAACATAGTTTTAACATTGGACCCTATAGGAAAGAAATTCAAAGATCTTCTTCTCATAAACTACCAGTCCAATTATAACCAAACTTAGTCACAATGGTCCTTAGATGGTTCCTTCCCAAAAAGGTATCCGGCAGGTCCGTACCTCATCCAAGATGGCCGCCAGCGAGGAACATAGTTTTAACATTGGACCCTATGGAAAAGACATTCAAAGATCTTCTTCTCAGGAACTACCAGTCCAATTATAACCAAACTTAGTCACAATGGTGCTTAGATGGTCCCTTCTGAAAAGGTATCCGGCAGGTCCGTACCTAATCCAAGATGTCCGCCAGCGGGGAACATATTTTTAACATTGGACATTCAAGGATCTTCTTCTCAGAAACTCCTGGTCCAATTAAAACCAAACTTGGTCACAATGGTCCGTAGATGGTCCCTTCCAAAAAAGGTATCCTGCAGGTCTGTACCTCATCCAAGATGGCCGCCAGCGGGGAACATAGTTTTAACATTAGACCCTATGGAAAAGACATTCAAAGATCTTCCCAGAAACTACCAGTCCAATTATAACCAAACTTAGTCAAAATGGCCCTTACATGGCCCCTTCCTAAAGGTATCTGGCAGGTCCTTTCTTCATCCAAGATGGACGCCATCGGGAACATAGTTTTAACATTGGACCCTATGGAATATACATTCAAAGATCCTCTTCTCAGAAACTACTAGTCCAATTAGAACCAAACTAAGCCACAATGGTCCCACAATGGTGCTTAGGTGGTCCCATCCAAAAAATGTATTTTGCAGGTCCGTACCTCATCCAAGATGGCCACCATTTGGAACATAGTTTTTACATTATTGATTTTAAAGGGAACCTCTGCCCAAATTTTTTAATTTTTATTTGACTTGTGGTCTGAATGTTTTAATTTCAGCAATATGTATTACCTTGATTATAAGTGGAACCCCTGCCCAATTTTTTTTTGAATGGTGTTCGGTTATGTGTTGTAATGAATGATGGATATTTCGGTTTCCATGGAAACCATACAAGAATACTGTAATTTAAGAAAAAAGTATTCTGCTAAATTTAATGTTTATTTTTCCTATTGGAAATGCCTTTTATCTATGTCAGCCATGGTCCAGGTGTGCGATACAGGCTCTTGAGAGCCTCTTGTTTTTAATTTGTTTTATGTTTGTCACGTTGTCTTTATTTGTATTTCCTCTGTAACGCCGTAGTTTTTTTTTTGAATTTTGATTCCTGATTTTTCTTTTTCCGGCATCTTGTTTCGGTGTTAGTTTGCCGACATATTCATATCAGTAGTTCGTACTAACGCATATTTTACTGTTTTTTTGTTCTATCATTGTACTAACTCCTACCATAGTAGTATTGAGTTACGGGCTACAAGTAATAACTCTGGGTAGTTACATTTTGCAATGTCATTAGCTGATGAAACTCCTATCTTTGTTCCACATTTGCTCTTAGTTACGCAGGTTTCAGCATATTCCCATCTAGATCGTCATATATTATACTACTCTTGTCTTAGCTCCGAATCTTTTGTAATAACTCCTACCAGTGTAGTCTTTGGTTACAATTAATTCGCCTTGCTGTCGGTTTAAAATGGAATTGTTGTAATCGTTATTCTTTACTTGTCTAAGTTGAAATAAACTGAGCTAATTAACACTGGTAGGGTAATTATCACTTCCATACAGAGCGGGACATGCTTACCCTTCCGGAGCACCCGATGTCACTCTCAATTTCACTGGAGTTCACACTGTGAGGGCCTTTGTTTTGAATGTTATAATTTCTGTTTCTGTGCTTTGTATCTGTCTAACATCATTGTTTTTTGTGTCTAACGTCATTATTTTCTGTGTTCTCGTTTTGGCCGTGTCTTTGGACTTCGATTTTTCTAAATTTCACTCCTTTGTTCCTTCGGTATTCTATTGCCGTTGTTCCACATATGACAAAGAATCTAAATTGGCTTCATATTTTTGGTACTTTGTTATTTTACTCTTGTTTTTCCCATATTATTTATGCATAACTCTAAATAGAATAAAATAGATAACAGGAAACACATACAATGTCCGAAAAACATAGCCACATGCGACAAAGTAAAGGGGAACTGCACAAGAAAAAAATCACAATAAAAATACAAAAGACAAACGCAAACAACGATAGGAACTCGGGACAGCCGGACTTGGTACCGGCACTAGCAAAAGCAAGCGGTGGGGTTAAATCGGTTTATGGGTAACCAAACCTCCCCTTCTCAGTCCCGTTTCCCTATAGTATAATAAACATACGAATAAAACCCATACAGGTAGACTACTAACTCCATGACCACAATCTAGAAAAGAAAAAAGGGTAACAAAACGTAATTTTGAAAGATGGGTCAAGGAGTGCTCGCCACTAAACTGCCGGCTAGCTCAAGAAGCCTAGTCTGCTGGTAAAACACTGTCGAACTACGGAAGAAAAATCAAATTCAAAACTCCCAATGGGTTTAGTAAAGAATCATCATGTATTTCAGTAGACATCGGCAGTATCAGCGAGAGGCCAGTATGTATGTAAAATTCTTAGGTCACTGGATCCCAAAGCTAATTTAACGGACACATGCAGAATATCCTGTCGATATTTCCTATTGCGTAAAGAATATAAGTTACGTCCCAGTTTTTCTGGATTTTTAATCAGTTTCTGGCATTTTTAACAACATTTCCGTAAAATTGAGGATGGGAAATGCCCTTAGTAATAAGCTGTTTGCGAGTGACATTATATTTAGATATAAAATGTTCGTATCTTCGATAAAACTTTTTAAATGTATTTAACAATTTATGAAATCTGTAACCTTGCTGCAAAAGTTTTGAAGTGATAGTAAGGTTACGTTCATTGAGGCCGTCAAGAATAGAACAAATGCGTGCGAATCGTACCAGTTGAGAAATATAAACTCCGTAGGATGGGCTAGAGGAACGTCGCCGTCAAGAAAAGGGAAATTAGTGATACTGAAATCAAAATCATCCCTTTCATCGTAAATTTTAGTTTTTATTTTACCAGAGTCAACGATGATAGTTAGATCCAGAATAGGGCAATTTTTAGAATCATTATTAGCTTTATTAAGTTTCAGTTGTTGTGGGTAAATGATGTCGACATTATCTAAAAACTGGGGATTGTCAATAGTAAGGATATCGTCAATATACCTGCTGTTATCATTGAAAATAGAAATAAGCTGATCACTGTTTTGTATGATCCCATTTTGTAATTTTTTCATGAAGTTACGTTCGTAACAGAAAAGAAAAAGATCTGCAATGAGAGGTGCACAATTTGTACCCATGGGAATTCCAATGACCTGTTGATAAACAATGTTGCTAAAACGAACAAAAATGTTGTCAAGCAAAAGATTAAGTGCTTTAATCGTATCATCACACGTCCAGGAGGAATGATTGTTGTAAGTAATATTAGAAAAGAATCCTTGCCTTTTGTTACAACAAATAAACTGCAGTCCAGAAAATTTAAAAGACCATTTAAGCAATTGCCCCAATTTAGATTTAATCAGATTATGTGGAAGCGTTGTATAAAGTGTAGAAAAATAATAACTGTCGATAGATGAAACTGGTTTTTGTATTGATTGCAATTTATCTAAAACTTCAATAGAGTTTTTTACACTCCAAAAGTAATTGACACCAGAGTTTTGATAAGTTTTTTCACAATATTTTATAATTAACCCCTTTATACAAGAAAGTGCACTGGTTAAATGGATCGACAAGTTAGTAGTAGAACAATTACTCGATGCCGAAATAAAACGATGCTTGTAGGGATTTTTTTGTGAAGCTTAGGAATCCAGTACATTGTAGGCAAGGTGTTATCTTTAGGTGGAACTTTGAGCATTTCTGTATCCTTGTAATGTTGTTTGGTGAGAGTTTGTTCATCACAATTAGTGCATTTGAAAGTATTAGACTTGGCTAATTCGTTTTGTTGGACATCGATATAGTATTTCTTTCAAATGATTGAAACGTTGTTAGAAGCTTTGTCAACTGGTACAAACACATATTTTTTGCCAAGATCTCTCAATTTAGACTTAATTCTGTTAACAGACAGCTAAGCTAATCTGTTTTATTTGCACATTACACTTGCTTGTCGCAATTACCCACCGATAAGACAGTAGTATCCATTGTTTCAACATAATTTGCCCTTTTCTTTCATTGACTTCGGCTCTTGACAACTCTGTCCAGTAATTTTGTTATTACCGCCATTTAGTTGTTTAAGAAAAGTTTATTTTTTCCAACAGTCTCCAACTTTGAAAACATAAAACAAGTAAAACCCAATTTCTAAATATTATTGTAAACATAATTTATTAATAACACAATACATAAATAAGGTTGCAAATAAGAGGATTCGGAAACAAGACACAAGATCTTATATAAATCTTAATTTCTAAATATTGAATGAGCACAATGCATCCATCACAGTAACTTCGGTATTTTAATAGTTAGTTGCAACACAAATCCCTACTTTTGTACATTTAGTATTTGTGCTTTGCAAATTTCCTTGCTCTTAAATGATTGTATTTATTTTATATCCTTTCAATCATTGTTAATTTAAAACAGGAGTTTGTCTCTCCTGCAGTGTGGAGTCTACAGAAAGACTCCCCTTGCAAGAGATGTATGCTATCAATATATTTCAGTTATGGTTTACTTGTTCAGTTGAGAGTATATTTCATATGGATACTTATAGATGCCCTACATGGCAAGATTAAGCAAATGGAACAACGCCTTCATTGTTGTTCTTCATCTTGAAGTCACCATAACTCAACAAAGATCAAACAATCCTATCTCATAGCAAGTTCAAGACGGCCTTCAGCACCGACCCGAGCCATTTTTGCGAAGAAATAAATTGATAATGTAATTTTCTGTAAACCCTATGCAACCAGAACTATTCAATTGTCTCTTAAGTTACCTTTTGTATTTTTAGAATGCAAAAACACAAGAAGAAAAGATTTCCAAGATACTGGAATTTGTCATCATGCGAGGACCTGAAGGCTATAGAAAGTTTTCAGACATACTTCATACCACCGGACACACATTTCTTGCTGATTTTCTTAGAGAAGAAGGTAAGGAAATATAACAAACTAAGTTTGTATCTCCACCTTACAAAATGCTTCTAAGCAATGCTTATATACGACAGCTTCAGCAAAGACGAAGTTCGTTCGTAAATAACTTAAAAGGAATTGAACATAGGTTGGAGCGTCTTATCATAATAACAATATAACAAGAACAATTTGAAAAGCATGTACAATTTATTAAGTGGCGGGCTTGGGATTTAAACATTTAAAACTGAATAATAATACAATACGCTTTGTCAAATGTTTGCTTTCAATATCCGAAGAGATGACCATTACAAATATTTCCCTTTACCCATCATAATTACAAATGATTTAAGTTTTAAATAAATACATAGCTGAAGAACATACTTAGCATTTAAGAAATTGGTCATAATTGTATAAGAATGACATTTTATTTTAAATATTTAAAATTTTATTATAATAAATCGTTTAAATATATTAAATGGTTCGTAAAACAACAACATAGAATATCGAACGGACAAAATACGCGTTAATCACAAAATCAAAGTCAAAAGAAATAGCAAAAACGAGAGAGCTGAAAAATTAAAGATGGACCATCTGCAAAAATAAAACAATAAAAACACAACATAAGCACTTGCAGTGGGAAAGCCAATAAAAACCAAGAGTGACATCAGGTCTCCAGGAAGTTAGTAAGCATGTTCTGCGCTGCATAAAGCATCGGTCTCACTATAAGTCAGTCAATCAGAGTGACATCAAGTCACCAGGAAGTTAGTAAGCATATTCTGCGTTTTATAAAGTACTGGTCTCACTATCAGCGAGTCAATCAGAGTGTCTTCAGGTCTCCAGGATGTTAGTAAGCATATTCTGCGCTTTATTAAACACCGGTCTAACAATCAGTAAGTCAATCAGAGTAACATCAGGTCTCCAGGAAGTTATTAAGCATGATCTGACCTGTATAAGGCACCGGTCACATTATCAGTCAGTCAATCAGAGTGTCTTCAGGTCTCCAGGATGTTAGTAAGCATGTTCCGCGCTTTATTAAACACCGGTCTAACAATCAGTCAGTCAATCAGAGTGACATCAGGTCTCCAGGAAGTTATTAAGCATGATCTGCTCTGTATAAGGCACCGGTCACATTACCAGTCAGTCAATCAGAGTGACATCAGGTCTCCAGGAAGTTAGTAAGCATGTTCTGTGCTGTATCAGGCACCGGTCACACTATCAGTCAGTCAATCCAAAGTAAAGTCAAATACATGTAGACGTAAATTTGGCTGAAATTGTACATTTTCATTTCGTATTATCAGGCATTCCGAAAGAGAAAGAGTGATCTGCTCCACGTTTGGCACCCGTCATACAGCCAGGATAAATAAGGTGGTGAAAGAATTAATTTGTGGCTGATTGAAAAATGTCATGTAACCCTTAACAAAGGCTTAATATATCCCTTACTTGTACTATTTAAAAACACTGTTAAAACTACATTCTCGACAGTTACGAATAATCTGTGAAATGTACTCTTCAGTCGGTAGAGAGCATGTATTTTACTGGTAAGAAAAGGAAAGTTGACATAATCCATATCTGCAGTTTTTTAAGCAAGGGAGAAATAAATTCTCCCTGAAAATTCCAATTCTGATGCGACAAGGTTGATTCACACTTTTGGAAGAAGAGGCATCCGAATTCGTCAAAAGTGTTGCCGATCAAAAATTCTAACATTTTGAATAGCGTCATTCTCAGTATCCTTCTTGTTTGACTCGGTGCGATTCTTAACAAAATATGTTTTGCCTTTTCCCTATTAGGCAGAAAGTTGCTTCTCCGTTCTCGAATTTTAGTGCAGAAACATTGATGTATCGGATCAGAAATTATTGGCAAAGTTGTATAATACATCGATAAACAAATACCGAACAAAAATGATGAAAGGCGGAATATAATCACAAAACATAGATTAACATTTGACCGTACGGGGAAAATCATAATTTAACAGAAATTATATTCGAAAGGTCCATCACAGAAATGTTCATTCCAATCTGACCCGACAAAATCACACCAACCACCAAATAATTTAACATTGGACCATACGTGAAGATCTTCATTATCAATAGCTGCTCTGAAACTATTGAAGTAAACCTAAATGAACTGTACTTTAATGGTGTATGGCAGGGTCTTTACAGAGATCGCTCATTTTTTTACAACCTCACCAAAACCATGGCATTCAGCACGGAATAAAGATAACTTAATACCGAAGTTACTGTTAATTTGAATTTTGCATCTCTTCAGGGCATATAAACATAAAAATGTTTAGAAGATCATAACTCACAGATGTTCAGGGTCTAGTTCATCAATAGGCCCTGAAGTAAAAGTCATATTTTGATCGTCTCCTTTGAAAACAGCAAACGAAATCCAGCCAAACTTCATAGGAATGAATATAGGAGATCCTTGACATAATTGCATATTAAGTGCCAGTCGGATAAAAAAATGCCACGTATGGAAAAAAAACATTAATATCATCTTCTCTGAAAGTAGTTAAGCAAATTTAAATAAACTTTACTGCAATGATGTGTGGAAGTTCCTACCATGATGGCTCATTTCTATTGGATCTGACGAAAAACATGGTTGCCACTTGGAGGATATAGCTTAACATAACAATCTCTGGGAAAATATCATTTGAAGTCACCAGCATTTGCATGGCTAAGAAACATTTTGTCAGCTGAGAGATACGGCTGAATTTCTGTGTTCGTAGTTAATAATCTCGTCCTTCAATATTGTAGTCTAGGTATAAGTAGGTCTTCCTGATGAACAGTCAAGAAACATCTCCTTAACAAGGTAGTCGAGATAGTGTTTCTTTCACATGAACAGTATGATGCTAGAAGCTTTCACTACAGGGATCTTGGAGGTTTGTCCGCTCTTTTACAAATAGAGGATATTCAAAAATACTAGGATTTCTGGATTTCATTGATGTTCTCGATCGCAATTTACATTTACTTTTTACACTTGACCAAATCGGACAACAAATCTTCTTTCTCTTTCTTTGCCGACTTCTTATAAGCATTGTCTTTAACTGCTTCAATCAAAATCCTGAAGTTGTTTACCAGTTAATCGGCTGGGGTAAACGGATTTGAGATATTTGGAAAAGGTATCTCTTAGTTTATGGTTTTCAACTACATTTAGGTCACCAGTTATCACCTGTCAAATGTGCAGTCTATTGAATAGGGATGAGGAGCAAATTAATGCAGTCAAGTGGTTTGTCCTTGAACAAACGCAACACCTATTACGCCAGGGGCTTTCTTGATCTCGCTTGAGGACCCTCAGGCGACATCAAGATGTAGACAGGAATGAAAGCCCTGCCCTTGATAAACTGGAGTTTTCTATGTATTGTGTGCATTTTTGTCACATGTCCATTCACTCTATAGCCTTTCATTTTTTCTTTTTGATTGAGAATTTGAGTTGCAAAGCGATAGTAGTAGAATACCGAAGGGACAAAGGAGTGGTACCCACTTTTGATTGAGAATGGTAGTTGCAAAGCAACGGTAGTAGAATACCGAAGGGACAAAGGATATGGCCTAAACGAGAGCATATGGAGCAATGACATAAGACAGCTAAAAAGCACACAAATAAGAACAAAACCTTCAATACCAAGGCACTCACAGTGTGAACTCCCATGAAACTGAGAGTGACATCAAGTACTCCGCAGTGGATTTAGGGTAGGAAATGTTTAACATCTTTGAAAATTTTAATACTGTCTTCTTGGACCGTACAAAAGCGTGTTGCAGTTTAGGTTGTTTTAAAACAGTTTGTCTAAAAATTACAAATGCTTAAAACAAATCTGCTTAAAATACATAATCAAAAAGCAGCAATTCATATTTTGAACCTAAGGAGTATCTCCCTCTTGCATAGCTCTGTCTTTAGCTGACTTTGTCATTACTATTTAGATCCTATCGGTATTTTTTTTCTATCAGCTTTTTCACATTTTTCAGTATATGGATTTCCAAATGTTTTGATTTGATCTACACTTAAGACATAAGTTGTCGAAATGCGCATATGCAGAACCTAAATTAACAATAACCTTTTCAAATTCATCTCTATTTCTTTTGATTCAATTGTTGCTGTTTCATTTTGAGAGAATGGTACTTCCTCATTTTATTTTGAAACCTCAAACACAGAGCTAAACATGACTAGAAAAAAGACGAGCATTTCACACTTATTAAAATTATTTGCATATTTCTTTGTAGTAAATTAAGATTGGATTCAGACGTTATGGGGTTATTTAAAATCTGCAATTACTCACGTGGAATGGATTCGTTTCAAAACGAGAAGGCTATTTGAGACGGATTTTGAAAAATTAGAATATATGAAGTGAAAAAGAGTTGACATGAATAATAAATGTCACAAACTGTCATTTGTTTTTATTTCAGACATCATTAAAAAGAAATTGAGTACAGAGGAGTTGTACAAAGCACTTCCGTTCTTAGCCCGACTGAAAGAAAATGAAAAGAATGAGCTGGATACTTTTTTTCTAGATAAGGTATTAGATAAGTGGTTTTTAACTCAATTAACATATAGCCTACAAATGACTGGCATATATGGGTAAAAGATAATATCTTAATTAACATTGCATAGACTCCCATAAATCTCACCTTCTTCTTGAAAAAAGACATCACAGAGACACAAAAATTCAGAAAAGCACAGAGGAAAAGACATTCACACATCTGTGATTTCTTTAAAATAGAAGAAATTTAAGGATGTGATGAAGAAAATCGTTGATTATACCGTTTGCAAGTTTTTATTATATTGTTATTATCGTCCAAATGATGTAAGTTATGTTGCAGTTCTATTTTGTAATGTGGAATTATTTGATATTACGGTGTGCTGGTACATGTATTCTGTTATCGTATATGGAAAAGTGGTCAATGCCACACTGCATATTCTTATCCTGGCATAGAGTATTATGCTGAACTGCATGTGGAATGTAATAAAAATGGATAACAAAAAACATCTACACTGGCAGAAAATTTTAGAATTTAAAAAAACACAAATTAGACAGAAGACAAACTTAACAACGATAGGAACTCGGGACAGCCGGACTTGGTACCGGCACTAGCGAAAGCCAGCGGTAGGGTTAAACCGGTTTATGGATACTCAACCCCCTTTATCAGTCTCGTTTCTGTGTGATATAATAAACATACTAATCAAAACCGAAATAAAACCCAATACAGGTATACTACTAATTCCATGACCACGATCTTGAAAGACGAGAAACTAAAAATACTTAATTTTGAAAGATGGGTCAATGGGTGCTCGCCGCTAATCTGTCGGCTAGCTCAAGAAGCCTAAATTACTGGTAAAACACTGTCGCACTACTGAAGAAAAATCAAACTCACAACTTCCCGAAAGGTTTGGTCAAGAATCATCATATATTTCAGTAGACATCGGCAGTATCAGTGAGAGGCCAGTTGTGTGTAAAGTTACTAGATCTCAAAGCTAATTTAACGGATGCAAGAAGAATATCTTGTCGATATCCCTAATACGTAAAGAATGTAAGTTACGTGCCAGTTTTTCTGGATTTTTAATCAGTTTCTTGCATTTGTTAACAACGTTTCCGTAAGAACGATGATTAGAAATGCCCTTAGCAATAACCTGTTTGCGAGTAACGCCATATTTAGATGTCAAATTTTCATATCTATTACAAAACTTTTTAAATGTATTCAACAACTTGTGAATCCCTGTTGTTGTAATAGTAAGGTTACATTCATCAAGACCCGAACAACTGCGTGCGAATCGTTCCCATTGAGAAAAAACACCCCATATGATATAACTAGAGGAATGTCGCCGTCAAGAAAATTTACATTAGTAATTGTGAAATCAAAATCATTTTTCTTATTATAAATTTTACTTGCTATTTTACCAGGGTCAATAGTGATAGTTAGATCCAGAAAAGGGAAGTATTTAGAATTATTTTTTTGGAATCATTTGGAAACCCTAACATGGAGTCATATCCGGTGCGTCATACAAATTTCCTTTATGTAACACTCCGTACAGTGTCGAACTTCTTCAGTTACACAGAAACATAGTATACGTCCTTGTTATAGAATGGGCCATACATATGAAAACTTATATAAGGACTAAAAAATATAACTTATTTAGCTTGTTTCCAAATCCTGATATTTTTCCTGTTGTAACTGTAAATTGATACATGTGCTATTTACTAATAAATATGTTTAAAGTAACTTATAAGCAAATCAAACAAAAATCCATAAAACAAACTTATTTTTTATAAAGGATACCGTTTGTTTTCACTATGGATGTGTCCATCACTCTGTTGCTCATCCACTTCATGTCTTTGACATTTACCTCCCTTCCTCTTTATTTCCGTTTGCTTTCTGTTTCAGTTTCGGGATGAATCTCTCCGTCAAGTATGGAAACATGATTATAGGGAAAAAGAAAAGGCAATACAGGCTCGTTACCAACAAATTGAAATGGCAGATGAAATGAAGGGACAGAATAAAAAATGGGTAGAATTGAAGAAAGCTCTGGAGGATCAAATTACTTCACAAAAAGAAGAAATTGCAGTATTAAATATTCAAATCAAATCACTTAATCAAGCTGTCCGTGAGACAGAATCACGACTTAAAGGCGACTTCCAAAAACAAATGAGGTTTAATGAGGCAAATGAAAACCAAATAAAGAGAGTACAAGAAAAAGTAGTAGCAGCCGAGACTATTCTTCGAGAAATAAATGGCCAAATGTCGAAGTATCTCAAGAAAAAGGCTCGACTTCTTACAGAGGAAGAAAGGAGAGTTCTAGAATCATACGAATTTTCCTTCATGATCCCCGATTTCGAAATATTTGTTGAACAATATCAAGAGTTACTTAAAATAAAACAACTTTATAGAACTTTGCGAGAGGAGAAAGAGTATGTTTTAACTTACATTATAGGATATGCCCCAAATAACTTGGATGACATGAGCCTGAGAGATGAGTTCAAAAAGTACCTACTCCAAAATGATGAGCAGATCACTCATCTGAAAGACAAAGTATCTGAATCCGAAGTTATTATAGAAGGTCAAAAAGAGCAGGTAGAGAAAATGATGCAGGATTCACAAAGTGAAAAGAAAAAGTTTACCCTAGGAACAAGTGTTTGGCAGGCAGCAATTATGAATGTCATGCGCAATCAATTACAAGATCTGAAGCGAGATATCAGAATGAAAGATTCAAGGATTCAGTTTTGTGAGAATGAATCAGCGAGACTGAAAATGACAGTGGCTGAATTGAAGCAAGAAGCAGAAAGGGCAAAACGTGTAAAACAGTCCACAACAACACATGAAACTGTACACCCCATTAATATAGATTCAAATGGCTGTTTATCAATTAATTCCGAAAATAGTCCCAGAATAGAAACAGCATTAGATGACTATAGTGATTATAAAGCAGATGTGTCCAGAGGCAAAGAATCATTACTCCCTCCAATGAGCAAACAGGTGCTTCAAGCCTCAAGTCCAACTCCAAGAAAGCTACCAAAGCCAAAGCCGTTCTCTGTAACAACTACAAAGGCAGAAAGTGGGGCTCGCTATGGGTCGGCTATTATGCAACATGGATTGACAACTGCTCCTGTTCGATTAGAAAAAAGACATATGGACAAGTATTCCCAAATGCCTTACGGATTTAAAGACATGCAAACAATGCAATCACAAGGGAAATCAAAGTTTGAGAAGTCATTGATGCCAAACAAAGTACGGCATTAATGTTTATTTTATCATAGTGTGTCTAACACTTTATGCACCCATCATAATTATGTAACACTCTGGACCAATGCTTGTAAGCTGTGAACAGTGCTAAGTTTTAAGATGTAACAAAGTTCAGAGAAGTTTTATTCAATATTTAATATGTTTTTTCCTTTGTTTTGTCTGCACGCAATATAGAGGTATGTTCTCGTTGTGATACAAATTGTTAAGTACATCTCTAATTTACATATTGTGCCAAATATTCAACTATGTGTCAATCATTGATCAATTATGTTTTTATATTATGAATTCATCATTAAAAACATATAAAACCAGAATATATTACCAAGTCAGTGTTATCAAAGTTTTAATATTGGAAGTTTAAATCTGGATTTGATAATATATAGAACAAAAGTTTTTGTTAAAAATCATGTTATTATAAGGTAAGGAGATATATTAAATCCGGATTTACTCGAAAGTGTGTGGTTTAATATAAAGTCTTTTATACAATATAATATAAAATAGTTCTACTTGACTTTAGAAAACATTTCTATAAAACAAAAGAGCTAAATTATGCATGACGGTCTTCTTATTTCTATCATTATGGTGCTTTATTAGTCTGAGGTCAAAGACCGAGTTAGAATTTAGAATGCAATATCTCGACTGAGAAACTTGAGCATTACAATTTAAGTGACACTAGAAACTGTTCTTAAAAATGTTAATCTTGCAGATAGTCCAATTTAGATAAGTTTCATCTCGAAACAAATTCAGAGGAGTAAATAATTTCTACATTTTTCTTCTGCATTCTCTTGTGACTGTTGTAGCTGAATACACTTCTCTTTAGACAGCTGGAATTTTACACTGTATGCATTTGACTATATATGCTTTTATAATAGATATGTATTGAAAACACATCTCAGAAACTCAGACAAATTAATGCAAAACATTTGCCTCTGCATGCTCTTTTTACAACTGTTTATTGGATGGCTTTCTTTTGTGAAAGTTACCTATAAATATTATACATTTTCTTCTGCATACTCCTATAACATTTGTTTATTAAAACAAAATAAGTGGTGCGAGGTGGTTATATAATGCAAAAATACACCAGTCAGTAGAGTGGTTAACTACCTGAATTGGGCAAAGTCAAAATAAAAACAAAAATACGAAAACATCTGAATTTAAAAGATAAAAAAGGGGTAAAATTTTTTGGCTTTTTTACCCCCTTTTTATCATTTAAATTCAGATGTTTTCTTATTTTTGTTTATTAAAACACTTGTCTTGCAATGGCAGAAACAACGACAATAGACTACCGAAACAACAAGGAGTGTAGTATTACAAAACTCAAAGAGACATTGTAAAAATCAGAATACAGAAAACAAAAACATGAGACATCCACAAGGAACGGAAGTAGAAACACATCATTCAGGTACTTATAGTGTGAAGTCCTGTGAAAACTGGGAGTATCATCAGGTCTCCAGAAGGGTAAGCAGGTACTGGTTCGCTAGCGACACCCGTCACTCGATCAGTGAGCCACATATCAGTGGTTTTGAAAGATGTGTTTGTTGTTGATTGTTTACTGAAATTCACGAATAAATGAATTGATTTACCCAACTAACACATGTTATGTTATTAAGTGGAGAAAAAAGCGATTAAACTGGAAGTCTTTTCATGATGTTTGTAATGAAATTCCACTAGTTTTTTTTGTCTTTCTTTTTCAAATTAGATAAAATACTTTTGATTGCCATTTTAACATAATTTCTATCAATTAACAGTATTTTGATTTTCTAAATCTCATGTTCATTTCTTCATTAAGTCCAAGGCTGTCGTCAGTATTCTGACGATTCTGGGGTTACACATATTAGCAGGAAGGTAAAGATGCACATTTCAAAATCATGCCCTTCATAAAATCCTATTATTGACTTCTAAGACAAGTGCATATATATGTTCAAAGATTTCTTCCCAACAACCAGCAATTATAGCTCAAATGACATAATTGTTTCTGTTTGCGAATCCTAGCAATCTTATTGATTTAACAACACTGAGAGACTATTTTCGTTTAGTCTAAAGGAAGGGCCAATTATGATTTATAAAGACAGAATGTTCAGTGACGATAGTTTCCCACTAAACGAAAGTATTTTGTTAGAAAGTATATTTGATTCATTACTTAAATGGAAATTTGTTTGACAGTAAATCAGTAACATTTATTTTTTACTCTGAAGACTTATATTCAAGTATTAAATTTCATTTAAATGGAGGCTTTTTTGTCAATATTTTCTTTACAAAGTATTTTTATATAGATTTATATTTATAAATGGAAAAACGTATTTAATTGCTTTAATCCGCCGATGAATTCAGATATAAACTCAAATGTATCCTCAAACACAATACAGTTAATAAATTATTCATAGAAGATATATTTAGCCAAAACAATGCTAAGAGCAGGAATTATGTAATTTATCATTCCTGGTTCTATGCACCGAAACGTGTTTAAAATCACTGAACAGTGTCCACGTTGCTCTATTAGGAGCCAAAACTGCTTTTCTCGTGCCGATTATTTTCATCTGGACAGTTCATCTGGAAACCCTACTCATACCCCTACTACAATATCGGGGAATGAGATTGTTAAAAATCACACCTCAGTTTTAGAATCATTTGGCATCAAAGCCAATGATGAAAAAAAACATCAACTCCCTTACATCTACTGGGTACTAAAACTTCATAACTTTACAAACAGAGATTCATTGCCGGGTCGTCCAGATGCACCACCAAACCTCTGTCACGGCTCCTCACTACTTTGTTGACAGTCAGAGATAGTCTGAAAAATTACTGTGTACTCCATGAGCGGCATGAATCAGATGTGGATTCTAAAAAATTCCAAAGATCTGCTTGAACAGCTATCCTCTACCAGTCTCGCCCATTGTCATAATACTAAACTTGTGACTTTTCTACTCTTTATACAACTCTGCCACACAATAAACTGAAAACAGTAATTGCAGATTTAATACATCAATGTTTCTTCA
>MJUU01038121.1:15641-25944 GCA_002080025.1 Modiolus philippinarum | reverse complement strand
AGCAAAAACACTGTCCCAAAAGCTGTTCAACCATTGTTAATTTCATCCCTCAAGAAATTCTATGACCGTCACCATATCATTGAAAGATATGATGTGTCAGTATCCTAAATGAAAGCGGACATTTTCAGCTAGATTCACGCCTTCCCGGATTTGACTACCGATTTTGACATTTTCCTAGATTGACTCACTTACAGTGTGACGGGTGCTGTTAACAGAGTAGGACATGCTTATCCTTCCGGAGCACCTGATGTCACTCCCAGTTTCATTGGAGTTCACACTGTGAGTGCCTTGTTTTTGAATGTTGTCTTTTCTATTTCTGTGCTTTGTATCTGTCTAACGTCATTGTTTTCTGTGTCTAGCGACATTGTTTTCTGTGTCCTCTTTTTGGCCATGTCTTTGGATTTCGATTTTTGTAAATTCCACTGCTTTGTTCCTTAGGTATTCTACTGCCGTTGTTTGGAAAGAAAAAATATATTTCATGAAATCTTGACATTTATATAGAGTAAAAATACTAAAATACCGAAGTTGCATAAAAAACAGTAAATTTCGTTATGCTGTACATGTGTTTCAAGGAGTAACCTCTCATCAGCAGAATTAGAATAAAATAATATGGAAAACCAAATGAATAACTAAAGTCTTGAAATCATTCTCGGACCACCCAAGGACTATTGTGACCAAGTGTGGTTTCAATTGGCTTGGTACTTTCAAGGAAAAAGATCTTTGAATACATTTCAAATAGGGTCCTATGTTAAACTATGTCCTGTGCTGGTTGCCAACTTGGATGAGGTACGAACATTAAAATCACGAACTTTAAAGGGGACCAGCCAAGGACAATTGTATCCAAGTTTGGTTCCTATTTGCTTATAGTGGTTTTAGGAGAAAAGACCTTTGATTGCATTTCCAATAGGGTCCCTATGTTAAACTATGTTCCACGCTGGGGCCATCTTGGATGAGGTGCGAACATAAAAATCACAAACTTTAAAGGGGACCATTCAGTGACTATTGTGACCAATCTTGGTTCCAATTGCTTGGGTAGTTTCAGCACAGCAAATCTTTGAATGCATTTCCCATATGGTCCCTTAGTTAAACTATGTTCCCCGCTGGCAGCCATCTTGGATGAGGAACAACCATAAAATCACAAACTTTAAAGGGGCCACCTGAAGACTATTGTGACAAAATTTGGTCCCCATTGGCTCAGTGATTTCAGAGAGGATCTTTGAATACATTACCCATAGGGCCCTATGTTAAACTATGTTCCCTAGTGGCGGCCATCTTGGACGAGATGCGAACCTGCTGGACATATGTAGAAAATGTAGTCCTTGAAAAGCTCAACACTTTTGCAATTAATATTTAACCTCTATCTCAAACAGTTTTTGAAATAGAAGTAAAAACTTAAAAAAAAAACAGTGAAAATTTAAAGAAAAAGGGGCAATAACTCCTAATTGGGTCGTCAGATTTTCTTCAAAATTGCAGGACATGTAGATCTTACTATGCTGACCATTTTTGTAATTCAAACTTTACTTCTATCTTCTACCAGTTTCAATATATAAGACTGAAAGTAACAAAAACCGAAAATTTTACCGAAAGGGGCAATACCTCTAATCCGATATTCTCCAAAATTGCAGGGCAGGTAGATCTCATCTTGCTGATCATTTTCCCCATGTCAGATTTTTAATATCTGTAAGGGTTTTAGAGTAATTTGCAAAAACGGCAATTTTCCCTCTATGTTCTATTTTTTGTAGCAGCGGCCATATTGTTTGGTCTACGGACATAAAAATCTTAAAAGTGCATACCTTTAGTATTTAGTATTGGTCCCGTAGTTTCAGAGGAGTAGATCTTTGAATAAAAAGTAACGGACGGATTACGGACGCCAAGTGATGGCAAAAGCTCTAATGACCTTTGGCCAGGTTAGCTAAAAAGCACTGAAAATTTCATTTATCTAAAACTGAAAATTGTTGTGTTCTTAATTTCTTGTGGGAGGATTGGCATTTCGGTACAGATCCGTGACTTACAGCATAAAATATTGTTTGGACATTTTCATCTTTTGATAGGTTATGAAATAATTTTCGTGTCACTTTTTCTACACCCAACTTGGAAAATACAGCTCGTTTGATTTACATTGAGAGGTAAATTTTGAACAAGCTTTCCGTTTTTTTATACTCCTATTTTTGTGGATAAATAGGTATTCGTTTAATTTCCCTTTTTCGTTTTCTGCTTGAGAAGTTTGTATTGTGTCAATTTAAATACCTGATAGAGCAATTATCCTTTATCAAATTTCAATTTGATATGAAATATACCTGTCCTTTTTATACCCCGCCTTAAAAGATGGGGGTATATAGGATTCCTCTTGTCCGTCCGTCCGTCCGTCTGTCTTTCCGTCCGTCCGTCCGTCACACTTTTGTTTCCGGATGAAAAATCGAGTTTGCTTTGAAGGAAAGTTTTAATATTTTGGGATTATGTTGCTCTTCATAAAATACAGGTTAAGTTTGATTTTGACCATGATTGGATTTTGCGTTCCAGAGTTATTGCACTTGATTTAGGCAAAATTTGTTAATTTTATGGTTTCCGGATGAGAACTTGAGTTTGCTTTGAAGGAAAGTTTAGATATTTTGGGATTATGTTTTTATTCATAAACTACAGGTCAAGATGGATTTTGACCGTGATTGGATTTTGCGCTCCAGAGTTATTGTCCTTGATTTAGGCAACATCTGCAAATTTTATGGTTTCTGGATGATAACTTGAGTTTGCTTTGAAGGAAAGTTTAGATATTTTGGGATTATGTTTCTCTTTATAAAATATAGGTCAAGTTTGATTTTGACCGTGATCGGATTTTGCGTTCCAGAGTCATTGCCCTTGATTTAGGGAAAATCTGTAAATTTTATGGTTTTCCGGATGATAATTTGAGTTTGCCTTGAAGGAAAGTTTTAATATTTTTAGATTATGTTACAGGTCAAGCTCGATTTTGACTGTGATCGAATTTTGGGTTCCAGAGTAATTGCCCTTGTTTTAGGCAAAATCTTTAAATTTTATGGTTTCCGGATGATAACTTGAGTTTTGTTTGAAAGACAGTTTAGATATTTTAGGATTATGTTTCTATTTATAAAATACAGGTTAAGATCGATTTTGAATGTGATCGGATTTTGCATTCCAGAGTTATTGCCCTTGATTTAGACAAAAACTGTAAATTTTATGGTTTCCGGATGATAACTTGAGTTTCCTTGGAAGGAAAGTTTTTTTTTTAATATTTTGGGATTATGTTTCTATATATATAATACAGGTCAAGTTCAATTTTGACTGTGATTGGATTTGTGTTCCAGAGTTATTGCCCTTGATTTAGGCAAAATCTGTAAATTTTATGTTTGTATATGATAACTTGAGTTTGCCTTGAAGGGAAGTTTTGATATTTTGGGATTATAACAGGTCAAGATCTATTTTGACAGTGATCGGATTTTGCGTTCCAGGGTTATTGCCCTTGAGTGTTTAGGCAAAATCTGTAAATTGTATGGTTTCCGGATGCTAACTTGAGTCTGCTTGAAGGAAAATTTTAATATTCGGGGATTATGTTTCTATTCATAAAATACAGGTCAAGATGGATTTTGACCGTGATCGGATTTTTGGGTACCAGGGTTATTGCCCTTGATTTAGGCAAAATCTGTAAATTTTATGGTTTCCGAATGATAACTTAAGTTTGCTTTGAGGGAAAGTTTCAATATTTTGGGATAATTTCTCTATTCATAAAATATTAGTCAAGTTCGATTTTGACCGTGATCGGAATTTGCGTTCCAGAGTTATTGCCCTTGATTTTGGCAAAATCTAAATTTTATGGTTTCCGGATGATAACTAGTTTGCTTTGAGAGAAAATTTTTATTTTTTGGGACAGGGTTACTTATTTTGAGCATTCCAGAGTTATTGCACTTGGTGTAGGCAAAATCTGCAAAATTTATGGTTTCCGGATGATAACTTCAGTTTACTTTGAGAGAAAATTTTAATATTTTGGGTTTTGTAGTTATTGCCCTTGATTTAGGCAAAATCTGTAAATTTTATGCATAGTTTCCTGATGATAACTTCGATTAGCTTTGTGAGAAAATTCCTGCGACTATTAGGATTGCCTATGGGCGGGTGTATCTTTTGTGATCAGCAGATCACCTTTTTCTACTTTAGTTTTAATTTCTAAATTAAATTGGAGTAATAACAAATTTACCGAACAGAGTTGACAAGCCGAAATCCATGAGAAAAAAGACAAATTAGGTGGAAACCAGCGGAGAAATTGTGGACCTCAATGATCCCGACTAGGTACAGGTATTTCAAAAGTCCGTGTTGTTCATTTTTGTGTTTGTGTGTGTGTCTTCATGTATTTTTTCTATGCGTATTCATGTTGTGTCGTCCCTGTTTCTTTGTTGTTAACTATGTTACCATTGTCGTTGGATTGACGGTTCGGTTCTCACTTACTTTAACACTTCTTTAAACCGGTTTTATGGCATGCAAAACCTCTCCTTCCATTGCGGAAGTGTCCGGTAGCATCTAAACAGCAAATGATATTGAAAGGTCGTAGACAGTTGAGAGAAACGATCATCCGAGTACTAAGTAAAAAAGAATCTTGAATCAGATTTCGGACCGAAACTTCAAATTTTTCCACAAGGGACTGATATCTATTAAATAACCCTTTTAATGATCGTATGAGACGAATCTTTTGAAGCCTTCATTAATAAGGTGGTCACGGAGATAACTATGTATAATGAGAAAGTCTGTATAATTTGTGCTAGCTCTCGCGTAGCTAATCAAATATGAAACATACACTCCTTAACCAGGAGAAACTGGAATATTATTGTCCATGTTAGGGAAACTGATAATTTTAGATTTAAAATCGCCCCTAAATGAAGGGACCAGCAACCTGCATTGTGTCCACTGGGTACCTAATTTACATAATTACATAAATTTCCTAACAACAGAGATACATTGCTGGGTCTGCCAAAAGCACAACAAAAAAAAAACCGTTCTTAAAGTATTGACTTCATTACTTTCTGCAGTCAAAGATGGCCTAAAGATACGGTATATATTGATAAAGTATACTCAGTAAGTAGGATTGACTCAGATGTGGATTCCCCAAAAATCTAATTTCCAATTGAACTTAACCATTTTCTACACTCTTTACTACTCTCCCACATGATAAGTTAAAGCCAGTATTCCGGAGTTTAATAATTGATCAGTCTTTCTTTACTAAAAGGGTGAAAAAAGATATTCATATTTGCTGTTAAGTAAAGGTGGGGCCTATCACGATGCCGGATTTTTATATTGATAACATATGTTTCGAATATGGAGGATAAGTTTTCCAGCAGACAGTAGATATACTTATGTGGACTAATTACGCAACACTTTAAGACGATTTGTTTATTTTTTCGTATGAAGCCAATTTTATACAAGGGCTACTTCAGACAATAAGAAAGCCAAGTCCTTCAATTTCAGCTTGTTTTTTCCTTAAACAATCCTCAATTTATGGATAACCTTCATCTTATATATCAAAATGAACCAGAAATTAAAGAGACCACTGATACACAATCAATCAGCATCATAAGTGAACTTAATCCTCTGTCCTAATAACTCTGGATGTCAACAATTTAAGACAAGCGTGATGATTTCGACTTTCTTATAGTGAACTTCCCGTTTTTTTAGCAGTAATATTCCCACGTACCCGTCATATTCAATTTCACAACTCATTCGGTATTGTTGTGTCTGTAGTTTGCACATAGATTTTGTCAACAGAGCGAAATTACTGTCTCAAGAACTTATACATCAACAATGTCCAACCACTGGTGCAATTGTCAGTACAGTAATTTTATGGTCGCCATCATGATTTGACAGACCGTTAATTGTTTCAAGTGAACAAATGAGAATAGATGTCTTTGTGTAGATCAAGAGTTTATTGCTGGACTTACAAACACCAGTTGAGACAAACCCAGACTTTTAATTGGCAGTGTGACGGGTTCCCAGGCGTGGAGCAGATCATGTTTACCCTTCCAGAGAACCTGATGAAACCTGGAGTTATTGCATGGGTTCACACTGCTACTGCTTTACTTTTGTGGTGTTTTTGTTCATTTCTGTTGACTAGTATTTATTTTGTCATTGTCATGAGTACTCAAGCCGTGTAGAATATAAATTGCCATGTTTAGGATTTTTAAGTTTGGAATTTCTCCTTTCCCTCCTTTTTGCTTCGGTGTTCGTTTGACATGTATCAACAAGGAAACATAAAACAGGAGATACTTACGTTTGACATGTATCAACACGGAAACATAAAACAGAAGATGATTACTCTACTGGTGATCGTTTGACATGTATCAATACGGAAACATAAAACAGAAGATGCTTACTCTACCGGTGATCGTTTGACATGTATCAACACGGAAACATAAAACAGAAGATGCTTACTCTAGTGGTGATCGTTTGACATGTATCAACACGGAAACATAAAACAGAAGATGCTTACTTTACTGGTGATCGTTTGACATCTATCAACACGGAAACATAAAACAGAAGATGCTTACTCTACTGGTGATCGTTTGACATATATCAACACGGAAACATAAAACAGAAGATGCTTACTATACTGGTGATCGTTTGACATGTATCAACACGGAAACATAAAACAGGAGATGCTTACTCTACCGGTGATCGTTTGACATGTATCAACACGGAAACATACAACAGAAGATGCTTACTCTACTTGTGATCGTTTGATATGTATCAACACGGAAACATAAAATAGAAGATGGTTACTCTACCGGTGATCGTTTGACATGTATCAACACGGAAACATAAAACAGAAGATGCTTACTCTACTGGTGATCGTTTGACATGTATCAACACGGAAACATAAAACAGAAGATGCTTACTATACTGGTGATCGTTTGACATGTATCAACACGGAAACATAGAACAGAAGATGCTTACTCTACTAGTGATCGTTTGACATGTATCAACACGGAAACATAAAACAGAAGATGCTTACTCTACTGATGATCGTTTGACATGTATCAACACGGAAACATAAAACAGAAGATGCTTACTCTACCGGTGATCGTTTGGCATGTATCAACACGGAAACATAAAACAGAAGATGCTTACTACTCTACCGGTGTTCGTTTGACATGTATCAACACAGAAACATAAAACAGGAGATACTTACTCTACTGGTGATCGTTTGACATGTATCAACACGGAAACATAAAACAGAAGATGCTTACTCTACTGGTGATTGTTTGACATGTATCAACACGGAAACATAAAACATCAGATGCTTACTCTATCGGTGTTCGTTTGACATATATCAACACGGAAACATAAAACAGGAAATACTTACTCTACCGGTGATCGTTTGACATGTA
Source organism: Modiolus philippinarum (assembly GCA_002080025.1). NCBI lineage: Eukaryota > Metazoa > Mollusca > Bivalvia > Mytilida > Modiolidae > Modiolus > Modiolus philippinarum. Next base: position 18,565 of record MJUU01038121.1, on the reverse strand, counting down.
TCAACACGGAAACGTAAAACAGAAGATTCTTACTCTACCGGTGTTCGTTTGACATGTATTAACACGGAAACGTAAAACAGAAGATGCTTACTCTACCGGTGTTCGTTTGACATGTATCAAAACGGAAACATAAAACAGGGGATACTTACTCTACCGGTGCACCTGATATCACCATTATTTTTCTATTGAGTCCATGTTGTCCATCTGTATGGTGTCATTGGTTCTCTTTTTGTGTTTTGCTTGTGTGATGTTCTTGTTTTTGTTTTTTGTTTTTTGTTTGTTTTTGGCGTTTCCAATGTTTTCATTCTTTTTGGACAGACGATCCAGTTCTCACTAACTTTATATTTGCACTTTTCCCGTATTGTCTCAGTTTTCAGTTAGTAATAGTTTTCATGTCATTCGTCTTTTACTGGTTCGTTCTCTTTTTAGTTATGAAATTCAAGTATTGCGGCTGTAAGTGTTATTAAAGCTCGTGTAGCATATTTCCTATCTTATATTTTACAAAAAATGACACGAGGCAAATGAAAACACTAGAGCTTATATTATAATTTGACACCTCTCACTTTGTCGCTGTATAGTCTTTAATTACATTAACCTTTTGGCATCAACTAAGGGAGAAAACCCATAACACAGATATTCAAGAATAAGGGAACAATCTTATATTAAACAAGAGGCTCTCAAGAGTCTGTATAGCTCACCTGGACCATGACCAATACATTAAGTCAAATAAACTTCTTTGTTAAAGGTTCTTTTTTTAAAACTATGTAAACAAACCTTTATAATATATGATCCAACTTGAATAAACTATTTTCCCTATTGATAAGGAATGGATTTGCAGGACACAATTTTAAAGAGAATTAAGTCTTATGCCAAAATTTATTTCCAACTGGCCAGATGAATTTAAAGGAGAAGATCTTTGAAGGTACTCCAATATTAAACTATGTATCCCATAAATAGCCAATTTCATAAGGTGCAGACTTGAAGGAAATCAATTTTGAAGGGACCACCTGAGAAACATTGTGATTAAGTTTTGTTCTAACTAGTCCAATTGTTTCGGACGAAAAATTCTTTGTATGCTTTTTTTATAAGGTCCAGTAATGAATTAAGTTCCCTGCAGGTGGCCATTTTGGATGACAGATAAACATCAAAGTACCAATACTTAGTCAGTATCTCATAAGCATTTCCATCATGCCATGTTTGGTTCAAATCCATTTGGTTGTTCTCATTATGCAAGATGCCTACATATCAAAAACTGCTCATGTATGACTTTGTTACTTTGCAACAGTCTTTGCAGACCATACAATGAACTGCAAGCAAGCTAAGCGTTGGAATGTTTCTTGAGAAAGTTTCCACAAATTGTTTGTAAGAAAAAATGTAACGTTTACTTTCATTGGCTTGTGGATAACAACTAGGCGGGGCTTGCACTGAACTGAGAAACCATAATTAGAACGTGCACGTGATTTCTTTCGTATCTCGTTGTAGATAGAATCTTAAATTACCGAAATTTTTATCATAAGTTTTATTCTTAGGAAATGTTAAATGGTTTGACTTACATTACGATCAAGATAAAATATTTTTTCCAATAAATGTAATATTCTGTGCAAGTACATGAGTGTTTGAAACTTGACGGGAAGTAACCGACATAACTAGCAAATCTCAGTTACATAGGCCAGCAAATCTCTGTTAGATAGGCAAAGTATTCATATTTTAAAATATTCTTGTACGAAACGACATAAGTGATAAATCGCTAGAGATTGAAGAGGCATTTTTTTTCATATCTTAAAATATTCCTCCAGAATACTAATAAATAAAAGTGACAACAAAATTATACATTTTTTTACAACATACAACATAGACCGATGGTATTCCATTTATTTTAGGAGAGACCACCAAGGACTATGGCAAGTTTGTTTCATTTAACTCGGTAATTTCAACGAGGATGAGGCGCTTGTTTGTTGAACTTTGTTGGATCGTGGCGGAAATCTTGGATTTTACCAGTTATTTTTAGGTCGAAAAAAAAATGTTTAAAGAGTTTTGTGGTTGGCCATTAGAGTATTATTTTTAAGGGGNTGGCTGGATCTACTGACAGTCGAAAGGTATGTTCTATAAAACGGGGATCAAGTCCTATAATTATCTCTGCTTGTGTCAATTTGGTATCATTCCCATTGTCGCACTAGTATAGTCTGGGGGTGAAACTTGGAATAATTTTTGGTAGGGATATGCCAAATCGATCTCGAAACATGCCCCCGAATTTATATACTCCCGTACGTGAACATACCCCAAATTTATATAACAACACTAAATCTAGGACCCGAATATATCAAATACCATTGTTTTAACATGAAAATCATAAAAAAAAATCAAAGATACAAAGCATTAAGTACGTTTGTTATTGTACATTTAAAGAAAATAATTCCGCTGTCTCATAAATAATAATTGCCCTTTTTGGTTTTTTGATACCAAAATTTATATAAATTATTTTTTCTTAATGAAACTTATATACAGTTGGTTTAAAAACACACCGAAATTTATATATTTCATGCTAAAAAACTATACCCAAATTTTTGGCACATCCCCGTATACCAAAATAATGGAAGTTACCCCCTCCCCCGGGAGTATACAATGTAGTTGTTGAATTTGCAAGTGAACGTCTTTGTTTTCCCGTCTCACAATAACTGATTTTAATATCAATCCCACCCCTACCACTAAGAAATATACAAACGCGGAGGAGTCTGGCCCCTCTACGAATTTCCATTACAGTATATTCAGAAATAGGCGGACAAGTCTTACCTCCTCATTTTTCAATTGAAATACGTAGACAGCTTTGGTCGGTCTGATATTCTTCCCAGTGATTTAGTTAGATTTAGTAGATAAATATGCAAGATGCCACAATCAAGCAGAACAAGTTCTTGGGCGGTGATTTT
>MJUU01038118.1:0-28689 GCA_002080025.1 Modiolus philippinarum | reverse complement strand
AAAAGGGTTATACAACTCGTTGGACAAAAGAAATATTTGTAATTGAAGAAGTTTTAAATACAAACCCTATTACTTATAAAATAAAAGATTTAAAAGGTGAAGAAATAATAGGTTCTTTTTATGAACAAGAATTACAGGTGACTCAGTTTTAGATTCGCTGAACTTCCGGAATTTTTTTTGGGGGGGAGAGGGGGGGTCAAAAAATTTTTTTCACTTTTTCTGTGTAACTATTTTCTCCTTCAGGATTTTTTAAACACAATACTAATATGTTATATTATCCACCTCCACTACCGAATATTTTTTGAGGAACGAAAAAAATATTCGGTGGGGGAGGGGGGTAATATAACATATTAGTAGCACTGAATTGTGAAATACTCTTGACCGAGGAGCTAATGATCGTATTCCTTGGGTCGCTTCGAAAGTTTTTAAAAACAGATCAGATATAATTGGAATGTAATCTGATCTTATTCGAACGCAAATTTTCAAACTAAAATCGATCACAAAATTAAGCTTTTAATATTTCTCGTGTGGGAACCTTTTTAAAGAGTACTGTTCAACTGCAGGGGAATGGAGGGGAATAACGTAAGAGATAAAATAAGTAAAACTGTTAATTGTTACTTTGCAAGATTCGGAAATGATACAATACAAATACAATACGGTTCCGTTTCCATATGAGAACTCTCAGTAGTTGAAGGCGGAAATCAGTGCCCGAATAGCAGTGAGGACAACGAGGACAGGATTTTTTATCTATTGAATAAAAAGATGACGTCATTCCTCCTAACAGAAGCAAAATATATAACATGAGAATTATAAACCCCGAATACTTAATTATGCAGTCTCAACCGTCGGTTAAATATATTGATTTTATGTGTTATAAAAGGACCTTAAGCTTCTCGCTGACAAATAATTAATTCAAAAGTTTCATATTAGTTTATTGTTTCATATTTCAGACATTTTGTCGCATTGCTGGGGGCGATCTTGCCACATTAGAAAGTAAAGATGAGGAGACATTCATAGAGAACGAGTTGAAAGCTATCCACCAAAATGGTAAGTGATAATAATAATGAAAATCGGTGTTTCATCCGTCATTGGAAGAGGGGAACGGATGTATAATAAACAGCTGCAACATGGGCAAATTATATGTCCATTCTCTGTTTGAAGTTAAAAGTTGCAAGTAAAAATTCCATCTTGGCAAATTGATAATAGAAGCATGATATATTTTTATTTGGTTGGTTTTACTTGGTTGGAAGGATAACAAAAATTGGGTCATATACATACCTAATTCATCTAAAACAATTCTGGTGACACTTCATATAATATCTAGGAGATTATTGTTTTGTACATGAAGATTTGGAGGCATCAATTGGGATTTAATGGTCGCAAACTGAGTTAACTGGTAACGCCTAAGCGAAGCCTGTAAACGGATATTTTAATTCATGATTTAATCATTAGGGACAATTGTCGGATGCCGCACAAGTTTTCAAATCATGATTTGCAAAAATCAAAAAGGCAAAAGTCTAGTTACTGGTTTGAATATATAAATAAGGTTAAAAAAAATATGGAAATTTGTTACATTTTTTATATATGTCGAGATAAAATCCAGCCGCATTATCTGAGATGCACATCTAATTCTAACGGCTTAAAACAAAAGTAGAAATTATTTATAAAAACTGAAAGAATTTGCATTTGAAAACTTTTAAGATGAAAAGAATTACACACGGTATAAAAAGAGGTAGTCAAGCATTGTTTTCTCCCTCTCTATTGAGAGTGCTTCACAGAAAGGACTTCAAAACCATTTACCCTTACAAACGTGGAAAAACAGTGCCATAACATATCCCTTTTATTGTAACTTATGGAGGTAGACTTAGGATAAGGAATATAACTCTTAGAAATCACTTGTATGTTTGTTTTAGTCATTTTATTAAAATATATTGTAAGCATCTTTGTAACATACTTTTTCACATCAATGGTTAAAAGAGCATCAATAAAACTTACTGTTTCAAACGCCTGAATGATTTTAAGAGTTATCTCCCTTAACCGATGTATACTACCTTTAGTCATCAAATTCGCGTTTATTGCAGTATCTGCTGGTACTCCTGAGAACTACTGGATAGACGGATCTGACATTCTAAGTGAAGGGGAATTCCGATGGATGGGAACAGATGGAAACAGTCGACTTATTTTAGGATTCACGTAAATATATAACCTTTGAGCTTGACCTCAGGGTAGGAATTTTATTGAAATATTCGTTTACCGAATAATGGTCATATTATTAGACCTTATTAGGCTATATGTTCTATAAACTGCACAGCCCATGAATGCAGCTGTTTTTAATTAAATTTTATACGAAATTCTTTGAAAATTCCTTATCGTACGTATAATATTCATGATTAAAATTAAATTCCTGTTGCTTTTCAGAAAAAGTTCAGGGAAGGAAATTACAAGCTCATTCTAATTTTACGACTGCAATGCAATAGATAGAGATTTTACATATATTTTATATAAATTCAAGAGTGATACATTTAAGCTATCTCTTGAACTATAAAAAATAAAGGTTATTTTATGATCAAGAGAAATATAAAGAAGTAAAAATTATTTACGGGGAAGGAATTAATTTACGACAATCTGGATTATATTTGACGTTCTATATCTAACCATAAATAGGCCATATCCGAGCTTTGGTATCGGGATTTACCAGACAACTTTTCAACACGTCACAGTATAGAAAACGTGATGTTATAGTGCCTAAAACGTCATGAAATTATGTTTTTTGAAGTGCGTTCATGGTCACATGGGGCGGACATGTTTGTGACGTAGGGCGGACAAACAACAACTGGTGAATCTAAATACCAGAACTCGGATATTATCTGTTGCTACGTCACAAGAAAAAGGACGAAAGAAAAATTTTCTGGACTAAAAATCAAGTCGATTCCGCTTCCGATTAGTGTTTCACAATATACGCGAATTGAATGTGTAATTCTTTGTCCTGCAAATCGAATTTTCACTTATTCTCTACGGAAATTCGTGATGAAAATTTAGGAACATCGGAATACTAAATATTCACTTTTTTATATCGAATAAGAAATATAAGCAGATAATTAAGTTTCGGCGATTTTTTTTTCAGTAGCATTCTTGTGCTCCGATCAATTTATTTGACAAATTGAAAGTAGAAATGAATGGTAGAAAAAACGTTTTATATATATATCTTGTAGTTTTAGTATATAAATAAAACTAAGTCTATGAAATCGTGAAAAATATAAGTCTATTTGGATTTCCGATTAAATTGGGATTTATTGAGATATATATTTTTATACCAATAATATTTCCCTACTTTTGTCTTACATTAGGCTGATATGTTTTCACCCACTAAAAATACCCTTTGCTATCTGGAGCAACTCTAAAGATATGCGCTTGACCCATTAATGGTTCTTAAACGACACCACTCTTTAGACTCTACGTCATTCGTATTTTTGACGTCATTTTTCTGAAATAAATTATCGAAAAGAATTTCAAAGTTAGTTATCATTTTCATCACATCGATGAATTTCAATCTTTAATACAATGTATAAAGTGGAAAGAAAATTATTCTTTCGAATTTGGTCTTTAATTTTTTTTTTATTTGATACCTACTGAAATTGTCGAAATAGCCTTTTAGAAAATAAATAGCACGTGAAGATCCATTCCTTTAAAACCCGATTCTGTTCATATTTGGAACATTTGAATCGATAAAGATTGATTCCAATGGGGTAATATCGTTCTCACTAAAACCGTTTTCAATCGATTGCATGCTAATTTTAAAACACTTGAATCGATTGCAGTTGATCACAATTGGTAATCGTCTCTATTTGAATCTTTTTAGACCACCTCTTTTTATCGGACCCAATAAGGTCGATTACAATCGATCTTTTCATAGCATGAATAGCTAAAACTGGATGAAACCGATTGCGATCGATTCAAATCTTGTAAGTGTGAACAGGGCTAATATCACAGTATAAAAATATTGATATTCAGCAAATCTTTTACAGCTCCTGGGCTCCCGGACAGCCTGACAACGGAGGCGGAATGGAACATTGTCTAGAGATACGATATACCTTTAATGTACTCTGGAACGACCTTGCATGTGAAACAAAACAAAACTTTATTTGCGAATCAAGGTCAGTAGTGACTGTAGTTGGTTTCAATGGAGGTATAGGCGGGAAGCATTTTTGGGCTTTTTAGTAAGCTTGAAGCGGGAGCGTGGAAAAAATTGTACGTGAAAATGGGGAAAGGATATTTAGCATGTCGCATGAATCGCTTAAAATTTAGCCAGTGAATCGAGACAGTCTAGACAAAATCTCTGGATTTCCTGAAAAGGAACCCCACATTGAGACTTTTACATTAGACCATTTAAGTCAAGTTCAATTTAGCAACTTCCAGGACAATCAGAAGTTGCATTTTTAAGGGAACATATTACGTTTTATTATTATCCTAAAACGCCATCTTTTGGTGGTGAAAAGGTTTAGAATATCAGTTTTATCTTACCCGAGTAAATCTGTCTATTCAAACATGTATTATTATAACTTTAAGACAAACATACAAAGTACCATATAAAATACATATACAAAATTATATGACTCTATATGTATCTTTTAAATTATTTCATATTATTGATGGTAAACCATGTAATCATTTGACTGTCATCTCTTCTCAGTATAAGTCACTTTTTCTTATAAACTGAGCAACAAATTTCAAGTTATCCGATGAAGATAATATTTCAGCAATGGTTAGTATAATTGTTTTCAAAGGTATTTTATTTTGGTTTTTAAGTTATTGTCTAATAAGGTTCTATTTTGGACGTTCAAAAAAAGAAATTTCTTTCGTTTTCTAATAGTTTATATCAAAGTACTTACAAATTCTGTTTTCTTTTTTCTTTTTATGTCTGTCTCTTTCCTTTTGAAAATTGAATGCATTTTTTTTAAGTTTGCAGAGGCACATTTTAATGAAGCGCGGTAGCATTCAGTTTTAATAACTAGATATAAAACACAAATTTATTTACAGAAAAGTACATCATGTACATTGTAATTTTATTTTTACAAACTCAAGCTGTTTAATGAGAACTGCAACTTCACGTTTTAATATGCCACGTGATCGATGTTCTCCTATCAAACTGAAGGAACTCAAATGAATATTCATGAAATTTAATTAAGTCATCTGATAACATAAAATTTATCATGCATTTTCTGTAATCGCAGGTGCTTGAGGACAGGACCCTGTATTGGGCCCTATGGGTCGAAAGCCACATTGAATTGACGATAAACATATGTCATATTAGTACAAAATAGCACAAATAAATGACAAATATTGAATAATGGAGAAAATATTATAAATAGGGGGAGAGGCCAAAGATGCACAATACAGGGTCCTGTCCTCAAGCACCTGTGTCTGTAAGCACTAAAATTACTAGGAAGCGACATGTCACAGATATTTTGAAATAACTGAGTATTGTTTTGAGGGTTACCTTTTACAAGAAGCATATGATAAGTCCTCCATATGCATCATGTGTATTCCTCTTATTTTATTATAACCTCGACATTTTTAGTAAAAAAGGGAAATGTTGATGTGACCACAACTTTTATCACCATTCTGATACCGAGAAATGTTGAATTTGATCATATTTAATATACAGATTGTGTCATTTATTCCTTGAATCACGTATGCAGCATAATCAAATTGAGAAAATAAAATCGGTTTAATCCACCATTTCTTTTGAAATGTCAGTACCAGCGGTCGACAATTTTTCCAGTCGTTTTCACTTGATTTGTCTTTTTGTCTCATGGACTTAGGATCATGACTAATCTGTTAGTACCCCATTTACCGTTATTTATTTAAGATTTGAATGCATTATTTTGAAGTTTCATTGGGGTATGAAAGTGTTGACCGAAGCACATTTTTAATGAAGCGCGGTAGAGCTTCATGTTGAAAATGTGCGCACGGTCAACACTTTCATAATCCCTATGAAACTTCAAAATAATGCATTCAATTCTTATAATTACATTTTAAAACCAAATCATAAAAAAAACAAATTCATTAAAAAGATGGTACATCATGTACAATGGGATTCTTTTTAACTAATTCGTCCGCCACATGGTCATATGATCAAATGTGTTTCATGGGAATTACAACTTCACATTGATATGCCACGTGAGCGATGTTCACCTATCAAATTGACGGAATTCAAATGAATATTCATGAAATGTAATTATGCAACTTTGGTATTTTTTATATTTTTTCTCTTTGCAGCAACGACTGGGAATCAGGGAATAACATCATTGGATAAAACAAATAACGTCATCCGAAGAAGTTGCTTTATAAATAAATATCATTGTGCCAAGTATAGATTTGTTTTCGGTCTTAATTATGTATTATAAGCTTTAGACTTTTCTTACATCTTATATTTTGATATCGAAAAAATTGTGCTCAAGGAAATAGGGTTGTCATTTCAAACGGTTCGATTGTATTATCATGAATAGTAAATTGTTTTGCAAATTGATACCATTTTTATCTTTTTTTCTTTTCATATACTAGTAGCTCATCCAAATCTGACGGAATAGGAGATTTAAACCCTACATTTACACAAACAAGACACAATAAAAAAACAAAACCAAAAATTACAAAACAAAAACAAAATTATATGAAATTGCCGAAGAGCTGCATCATATATCATCTTATGATAATATTAAGATTACTAGTTGCAGCACTTTTTCTCACCCATTTCATTCGTTTGTTTACCTGAGTCCCAAAGAAATGTCTTTCAAATGGTCATTGCACGCTCTGTATTCTGCATCTCCTAATTACACCATCCTCATCCAGTGTTAATATTATGTTAATATTAAAATTTTCTATCCAAGGCCAAAATTGATTTTATGTATATAACTTTTTTGTATTGATAGCGGTAAGACAATTATTGCTGCAGAGTCTAGTTTATAAATTTACAATGAATTCAAACTTTTTTGATAATGAATTCAAAATTTTCTAAAATCTATTACAGCGACTTATTGGAAAGTCAAAAAAGGGACAAAATAAACAAATAGAGTGATATGCAGTAACAAAATTTGAAATTAAGAATGAGATTTCTAAAATCTGTAAGAGCGACTTATTGGAAATTCCAAAAAGGACAACAAAAAAACAAAAAAGGGATATGGAGTATATGTACACTGGACAAAATTCTTATAAATACATGACAAGATTAAGCAAATGGAACAACGTTTTCACTGTTGTTCTTCATCTTGAAGTTACCATGAGGCCCTCAACAAAGAGCAAACACTCCTACCTCATAGTAAGTTCATGACGGCCCCTAGCACTGGTTTGAATTCACTTTCTAAATATTCAACAACACTACATCTTTGTATCCATTTTGTCATGGATGCGGGGTCGTAAACAATCGAGCAAAGTGCTCTTCTTAAAAAATAAGTGCAAATTTATTTTAGTGTAGTTAATTTATTATTAATTGCCATAATTTATAAACAAAATTTTAAACAATATACGGGCAGATATCAATTACCTGTCAACTGCTGCGAAAGTAAAATCAACACACACGAAATAGACAACAATCGATTGTAAGAAATGGTATGAAATTATTTGATTAGTTTTGTCTTCGTTGTCTTCGTTATAGTTACGTTTGTGGTACCGATTTGTCCTTGTCCATGTTTGAATACTCGACGATTACAAGAGCTTTTTTCAAAATTTAACATGGTACTGTTTGAGAGTTAGAGAAGTTACACGTACCACGATTTTTAATTGGTATTGTCAGGTTGGGGAAACCCCAATTGGGCTATTATATCCCAATTAGGCTATTATATCCCAATTGGGATATACGGTTATATCCCAATTGGGGTTTTTGACCAGTTTTTTATGAATCATTTTTTCACATTTTAATGCCGCATAATGTAACATAAAATATGAGACATTTTAAGAATGCAAAAGTATGCATTTGATTCTGTCATAATTCCTGATTATGGCAATTATAAATAGTTAGATTATCAAGGCAGGAGAAACGAGAAGTCTGTGAAATATTTTAAAATAAATTTGAAGTTTAGTTTATAAAATATGTAAAGATATTGAGGGTTCAAACACCATTGCTGTAACCTACATTTTGCACATTCATATCATTTTCTAAGACATGGACAAAGAGAGGGAACTCTAGAGGAAATCAAAATTCATATTCATTTATTTACTTATAAAAGACTTTCTTATTTAAACTATTACAGTTCGCTTATTTTGACTGTAGATAGAGATTTCTTCGAGAGAAGCAGCATAGAACGGATGTTAACTCATTAAAGCTTAAGTTATCGCTAAATCAAAGTGACTAATTCTTTTTATCATAAATCGATCTGCAGAAAATTTGCAGCATCCTTTTGATATAGCTATATATCCCAATTGGGATATAATAGCCTAATTAGGATATAATAGCCTAATTGGGATACAATAGCCTAATTGGGATATAATAGCCTAATTTGGGTCCCCCCAAACCTGATTGTCTCAGGGTTAGCAAAAGACATTAACCAATCAGCTACCTAACAGATCTTTCAAATACATATATGCCTCACTCACCTTGTGACGGGTGCTGTTAACATGCTTACCCTTCCGGAGCACCTGATGTCACTCTCAGTTTCACTGGAGTTCACACTGTGAGTGCCTTTGTTTTGAATGTTGTAATTTCTATTTCTGTGCTTTGTGCCTGTCTAAAGTCATTGTTTTTTGTCTGGCGCCATTGTTTTCTGTGTTCTCGTTTTGGCCATGTCTTTGGACTTCGATTTTTGTGGATTTCCCTCCTTTGTTCCTTCGGTTTTCTACTGCCGTTGTTTTATCTTAATGACTGAATAAATGTCAATATCCAATTTTTATCAGAACTGAAATAATGAATTATAATCGTTACATGAAAAGAATATACGGTTGCTCACTACATAATTTTTAATGATGCATTACATGACGCCCCTGTCACGTTTAAAAAATCAAATTTCCAATGGGCATAACCCAAGAAGCCCTTGGACTTTTGAACCTGAAATCGAATATAGCCTGGGTTATGTAGTAAACAAGTTTAACAGACCACCTTATTTGGGCCTGATTATAAACTGAAAGAAAATTGCAAGCTAAATAACGTATAGATTATATCATTTAAGGAATAATATGACGAACTTTGCCTGTTACTTGTACATTCTCGTTACAATGTAGAAATATTCAGATAAGATATATATCAGTGTAAGGAATGGCCAATATTTCCTCAATCGTTAGACTAGATTTTTAGATAAGATATCATTGTACGTAAAAATGTGGACTTTTGCAATTGTTATTGTGGCTGTATTTTCCTTTAACCGTAAGGCTTTTCACCACATTATTCTTTTATTTCGGTTTAAGTTAATTTCAGTATTGTTAAAACATCCTACTAAGGGACAAAGGTCAATTTAACTAGATATTTTCATCAGCATCGAAAATTTCTGACTGGGACGAATGCGTAAGTGACCAGGACGATTCGTCCCAGTTAATAATCTACCCAAAATGACAGTAGACCTCGATTTCCGATTTTCCCATTCACTGCCCGTTTGCTTCGGTATTCGTTTGCCAATGTTTGCCACCTCGTCAAGCATGATGCTTCTGAGCAATGCTTTTATGCAAATGCTTTAATAGGTTATGTCTGCTTACATGAGAGATATAATCAGAAAATAATTATTGAATTCCAAACTTCTGTATGGCGCAATTATACACATAGCAACGATGATAGCAACAAAATGGCGGCATATTTGAGACTGGAGACTATGGAGATCAATAACTTGAGTAGGTATTGGAGAAAAAATCACTAACATGTTTTCCGGTTTATTACGATAATTTCTCGAACTACTTCTCGAACTAAAAAATGTGAAAATTTAACTATCTTGATGTGATAAATACATGTATACGTACATTTTGGAAACATTGTTAGAGACTATATATTATCATCTGAATGCATTTTGCTTACAAACAAAACGATAGCTAGATTTGCAATAGCGAGCAATTATATAGCCAATGTCATCCTAGATGACAAATGAATCCATCCTCTATCGCTCACCCCATAAAATATTTTGTTCTAAAGGTAAGCTGCATTTGCTTCAAAAGTTTAAAGATAATGATCGAAATAAAAAAGCAGAGAGGGTTTTCAGTTTGCCTTTGGCTTTTAATATCACTTCACGCCAAAAAAAATCGTTCAATCAAAAAGGCGGAATATTCAGTATGCAGGTCAAAGTGACTACTGTGGTATCAGGGGATACAAAATAAAGCATATGAAGTCGTTTTTGAAATAAGGTAGAATATTTTACCTTTTTTCTTTTACAGTCACGGTGTGCCAGGCTGCATGTCCATACAAGTTTAAGGAACATGGAAATAGCTGTTATCTGTTTGTCAGTAAAGTATTAGTGGACTGGTTTGAAGCAAAGGTAATAAACGGCACGACCATTTAATTTTCAGGGGGAGGCTTGAGCGATTTTGCCTCGAAAAATTATTTGTTTTCATGAAAATCTCGAACAAATTATTTATTTTCACCAAATGTCTTATCAAATTATTTATTCGTATTTGCAATAAAAATTTATTCTTGAAAGAAAAATCAAATTATTTATTTTCAGGACAAGTAGGATTAGAATATTTATTTTCACTGGCACCAAAATTGAATTATTTATTTAGAAAATCGTCAAAGCCCCCTTAAAATCAAATGGTCGCCCCCAAATTAATTTCTGGAAACGTCTTATTAAAACATTTTAAATCCAATATGTAATGTCAGCAGGCACCATTTTAGTAAATAGCATCACAAATATTTAGGCAGTGACTACATGACACATGCTAAAAGAAGCAGAAACAAAACTAAAAATAGATCAAATTCTTGTCGTCAATAGGACAAAATGTTGATTGGAACATGTGAAAAGCATGATAAGTTGTTCAGGTAGGAGTGACATAAAACAAATATTTTTTTTTTTTTTTTTTTTTTTTTTTTTTTTGACAAAATGTTGATTGGAACACGTGAAAAACATGATAAGTTGTTCAGGTAGAAGTGGCATAAAACAAATATTTCTTCACATTTTTTTTGACAAAATGTTGATTGGAACACGTGAAAAGTATGATAGGTTGTTCAGGTAGGAGTGGCATAAAAAAATATTTCTTCACATTTTTTTTTGACAAAATGTTGATTGGAACACGTGAAAAGTATGATAAGTTGTTCAGGTAGGAGTGGCATAAAAAAATATTTCTTCACATTTTTTTTGACAAAATGTTGATTGGAACACGTAAAAAGCACGATAAGCTATTTAGGTAGGAGTGGCATAAAACAAAAGTCTGTCACCATCTGTCAAATCATAGTGACAACAGTAAACATTCTGTAATGACAATTGCAACAGTGGTTAAACATAACCTTGGTGTGAGAGCTTTTGAAAATAATTGGATTTTTTGAAAAAAATTCCTATACACACTACAGGCACGACAATAGCGGTTAGTTCGTGAAATGTAGACGCCATTGGCTGGGCATTTGAAACTATTTCTGCTCAAAATATAGAAGTTAACTAAAATAGATTGGTCGAAATCATTAAGCTTTTTGTGTTAAGTTTTATTTTCAAATATCCAGCGTCAAGCGTTACCGTTACAAAATGTAAGCTCATGTATGGTGCTATGGTGCTGACGATGGTGTAAAGCATTAAATAGACTGAAAGTGGCACGCGCACAATTAGTCCCCATAGGTATCCCTATTCTCTGATGGAATACTTCTGCGAATTCGTGATATCTTAATAATTTTAAATTTCATCATTGCGATGACAACCTCCTCTCTATATTTTTTGTTGGAATCAGTGTGAAGTTCAACAAAATAAGCTCGATTTTCACCTCGCACCAGTATTAATATTTTCCTATATTAACCACGTTAGTACATAAAGACTTACTTATTAAATACTGGATTACGGCCTTTTACTTATCATGTGGAAGAGTATCATAGAGTGTAGAAAACTCGTATGTTTTAGCACTGTTGCATTGGTTACATTTAGGGACCGACCATTTAACCTGAAGGGGGGGTATGGTTTTTTATCTGGACGAAAATTTTTTTTCGCGATTCGCGCGAAAAAATTTATTTAATTTTTTACACGTGTATCAACAAAATATTTTTTTTTTCAAAATTAACATTATTTTGGGGGGGCAGAAAGCCACCTTCAGAAATTTTTTTTCATCATTTTGGCAGCCAAAATATTTTTTTCACTAAAAATCAGATCCAAAATATTTTTTAGAAAAAAAACCATACCCCCCCCCCCTTCAAGTTAAATGGTCGGTCCCTTAGTTGAAGATAGATATTCTAACAATTCTTTCGAGTTTTTGAGAATCCACATCTTATTCAACCCATTTGTCGAGTATAATGAGGGGGTTAACTGTTATTGTGTTATTGGGTAAAATTGATTCTTTGGTATCTGTTATTGTTATTCCCAATTCCCTGTTATCTGTTATTTGAAGAATCAGTTTAATTGCTGTCATCAAGAAAATTCCAATTCCCTGTTATCTGTTCTTGAGAAAAATCGTTCGCTATTACGCTGTAATTGTAACTTGTAACCCCTCCCCCTTTTTGCCATCCTCGTATATCTTAAGGCCGTCTTCAACTGAAGTACGTAATGAAAAAAAAAAAATACCGAACTTACTGTGAATTTATTTTCTGCATATGCGCATTTCGACAACTTATGTCTCTTCATTGCAGATAAAATCTAAACGTTTGGAAGACCATAAAATCAAACAGTTAAAAAACTGAAAGAGAACAAATACCCAAAATGATCTAAATGTAAAGCCGAAATCAACTAAGTACAGAGCTTTGCGTGAGGGAGATACTCCTTAGTTTTCAACAAAATTTACGAAAATTTAGATATTGCAAGGTTCGAAATAAAATCGGCTTTCGGGTCAGCACCGAAGTACTGACTACTGGGCTGGTGAATACCCTCGGGGACTAACGAAGTTAGGAGATTAGAAACGGGTTTTACTGTGCATTTGGCAGATCCAGCAATGTATCTTTGTTTGTAAATGAATTTTTGGCTCCAAGTTGACATGGGAAGCTATTTTTTTTTTCAGAAAAATGAACCCCAACAGAGGACAGTACTGTTTCGTGATAGGTTAGGATCTCAATATATCCATTTAAATTGTCAAAATGATAATCAAATGGAACAATTCAAACTTGACTTATACCTCTATATTGACAACTCTGAACATTTGAAAACAAGAATTTACAGCAGAGTTGATCATTCGACTTTCTAATTGTTAACTGTCCGTTTTTAAGCATTAATATTCCGATTTTCACCCCAGATAGAGTCTGCATTTCACAACTCATTCGCTATTGTACAGCCTGTAGTTTGTTCAGCAATTTTGTTAACAGAGCAAAATATAACTGTTATAAAACTAATACCCGAAGGTTAGGTTCAATCACTTTTGCCACTGCTACTCCAAAAGTTTTACGGCTGTCACCATGAATTGACAGATTGTTACAATATTAAATAGACATCTTTGGGTAGATCCAGGGCTCATTACCGGACTAAAAACATCGACAATGACAATCCAATCTTTCATTAGCTGTGTGACAAAGGCCACGTTGAGGCAGATCATGCTGGCCCTTCCGGATCACCTGATGATACTTCCAGTTTCTTGTAAAGGTTCACACTGCTAGTGTTTAGTTTCGGGCGTTCTTGATTATTTTTGTTTGCTCGTTTTGTCTGGTCATGCTGTCTAAATTCGTGAAGAGTATGTGTTGCCTTGTTTAATGGATTTTAGATTTTTGAATTTTCACATTTTGTTTTTGTGATCGTTTGCCGATTTTAAGAACAAAACAAAAATGGTGAAAACATTGTTACAGTAGAAATCATAGCCCATACAGACTGAAAGACGATTGCTTTACATATAGTGGTCCAATAATCTTTGATGACTAACGTTAGTTGAACAAGCTATAAAAAGCAGAAAATGAATAATGGAATGTGTAGTTGCCACATAGAAGGGAAGCTTTACGATTTGATCAATAATGGTCATTTACCTGAATTTTGAACCGGCTTAATAAATATTTGAAACAGATCAAATAGAGCGTAATATGATCTTAAAACAATGCCAATTAGAATTTCAGTTCGACAGAAAATATTGTCTGGCCGCTCTGGCGTGAAAGAAAATTTCTACGTCGCGTATGTCCAAGCAATTATTAATTAACCTAAGTGTATTTGTTTTAATATATTTGAAACTGCCAAATCATTTCGATTGACAAAGTATGCCAATATGACCTGAACTAGGCCAAAATGGATTTTTCTATATTGGCCTAGTCCAATATGTTTTTTTTTTATATCCCCTCTTTATTGATTGTCTCTCGATATGAAAACATTAAAATAAACCAGTAGTACGTAACTTGTCGTCTGATGCCGGGTTATGACCAGGACGGAGGGTCTGTTTAGATAAAAGGTGAAGAAATGCTGGAAAGCATTTGATACAATTCATTAAAACGAAGTTAATTTATAAAGGTATCATTTTGTAATGATTTTCAAATTCACATAGTTATAGATCCTTGGTAAGTCACATTGGCTTACCTCTGATTTAAAACAATGTCAATATGAAAAACATTACGCAATAATACTATATTATTATTGAAACAACCTCAAGAACATTTAGAATATCAATAGAAGCATATGCATGTTGTAAATGTCTGAAAGTGATAACGGAATGAAATTGGTTCATGATACTTTGCAAAACTCGGAAATACAGAAAAAAATGTTAGATATTGTCACACGTTTCAGGCATTTTGCAGCATTGCTGGAGGTGATCTTGCAACGATAGAAAGTAAGGAAGAAGAAACTTTCATAGAAAACGAACTGAAAGCTATCCATCCAAATGGTACGTACACAATATAACATCTCAGTTTGAGTTTTAAGTTTAAACTACTGTTTAATTTATGACATTTTCTTGATGCTGCGCCCTTTACATTACACAGTGCACTTTTGACATGGAATAGTCGAGTATAAAACAAAATTACAATTTTTTCATAATATTATCGCATGATTATATTAAAAGCCGAATAACATCGAGCTTAAGAAATAGCTATATAAAACAAAACCTCCTTTGGGCCCTAAATAATATGTTTCTGTCATCCTACTCTCTGCAAATGATAACTTGACATCCTAAGCAGATCAAACAAGAATAACATTAACATCAGCGTCACTAATATAATTTCCACTTTGATAAACAAAGCTATGGCTGTTTTCCACAGTTCGATTTAATCTGCACTGAAGAGACATAAGTTGTCGAAATGCGCATACAAAATGTATGCAGAAATTAGATTCACAGTCACTTCGGTATTTTGTTATTTATTACCACTGGGCTGATGGACTCTTAAATACGGTACCGGCGGTATTCACCAACCCAGTAGCTAGTTCTTCGGTGCTGACCCGAAAACCGATTTTATTACAAAACTTGCAATATTCAAATTTAACAACATTTTGTTAAAACCTGAGGAGTATCTCCCTCATGCATAACTCTGTCCTTAGATTTTCCTTTCCTTTTTAGATCCTATAGGAAATTATTTCTCAGCCTTTACATATTTCGGTTTATTGATTTCCAAATGTTTTGATTTGATCTGCCGAAATGCGCATATGCAGAAATAAAATTCACAGTAAAATAACTTCGGTATTTTGTTATTTCAAAGCATAAAAAATCCGAACAAATATGCTAGTATTTGTATGTTTTTATATATCTTAATTTTTTATTAACACATACATTAACATCCACATGTATATATCTATAATAATAAACACGAGGTAATTTTTCAATTTTAAGCAGAAAAAGGCAATACCGACAAAATCAATTACAACCCAAAGACACAACAGTACATATTGCACTGATTTATTGTAATGCAAATATAAATTACACCACAAGATCCCGTTCATTACCATATTTTCTCTTATGATTCACCCTTATTACCTATTCCTTGCGTGAATTGCTATTTTGTAGAACACAACGAGACTTTGAATCTGGAGTTAGATATGAAATAGTGGAAAAGCTTTTGAGAGAATTTCATTGGTCAAGAGTCAAATAATAGCACACCACGCATGATGTGTTATTATTTGGATGTGATCTCGTTTGCCGTTATTAACGTTGCCAAGCAAAAATGTTGTCAATCAAAACAAAACTGCAAAGTCACAAACAATTAAACACAGAAATGCAGTTCGGCACTGAAAATTCACTGCATAAATTTATGAAAGTCATAAAAGAAATATGTTTAACAACTCGAAAAATTTTATATCGCTGGATATTGTAGTTTCAAATATGCTAAACTCGTTAAAGGCTCTTTTATTATATTGAAATTACATAATTCTGGTTGATATCCAGCGATATAAAACTCTTTCTCGTAATGAAACCTATAATGCGTTAGATTTTAAAATTTTGATTGTGGCGCTTAAAGAGAATTTTAAGATTTTTAAATTTAACTATCAAGAGTAGACAAAATATGGTAATGATTGGGATAAAGTGGTGAAATCTTTTCTCTAACGATAAATGTTATTCACCGAGAATTGTATTCCGAATAAATTTGGCTAGACATGGATAGGGCTTTGTTCAACATACGTTGAATATGAAAATTTAACGGATCAAACTGGTTTAAACTTTACATATCGTTAGAGAAATATGTTTCAATTTGTTTATAATGTGAAGTTTGTATTATTTTAGTGTCTGCTAGTGCTCCTGAGAACTACTGGATAGATGGGACTGACATTCTAGGTGAAGGAGAATTTCGATGGATGGGAAGGGAAGGCAACAGTCGACCAATTGTGGGATTCACGTAAATATATACAACCTTTAAAGATAATTGTAGAGCTGTCGTATGAGGGAATTTCATGGAAATGTTCATTTGCTTATGTTATTACTGTCAAATACACGTATATACACCAATTGGTGTATGCTTCACTGCATTCCAGTTTGGTTCATATTGTTTCAGTATTTTTAGAGGAGATGATCAAATAAACCATGAAAAAATATGTAGTAAATGTACATGGGACAAAGTCTTTACAATTACATGGTACAACCAAGCAAGGGAACAACGCTTTTTTGTTGTTTTTCATCTTGAAGTCACCATGAGGCCTACAACAATGAGCTTTGTTCATACCTCATAGTAATTTCAAGACGACTCTAGCAACGGTGTGAGTGAAATTCTTTAATAAACAACGCTACATCAATGTCCTTTCTGGTCATTGATGCGGGATCGTCAACAAACATAAATAAACTGGCAAAGTATTTCTCCATACCCTCCAATTTTAAGTATTTTAAGTGACGGTGGCCATGTCTGATGTTGGATGTGAACAAAATGATCAGTTCTTTCTTGGCGAACTCCCATGCATTCGTGTAAAGTCTGGTTCAGTTTCCACAATAGTTTCAGAATAATTTCTTCCCATAAGGTCCATTTTTAACTACCGCTAGCAGTTTTTATTTTTTCATTTTTTTTATTTATTTTTTTTTTCATATTGTCTCAATTCATGCCCAATCTAAATTGCCGTATTTTTTATCTTTGAATTTCCCCTTCAGACCTTTTTGCTGTAGTATTTGTTTGCGAATGTATACGATAACCTTGAATATCGCGACCATGCTTGTTGTATCTGAATGAATTAAGCAATATTTATCAAGACCTTGTACACATCATTCTTGTAAGATTTTGTTCATTTTGCTTCAGTAGTTTCAGAAGAGATGAACATTTTTTCCTTAGATCCTGATGTTAAATTAAGTTCCTCGATCGTGGTCATGTTTTTACTGGATCGAAATAAATTAGCAGTTTTTATAAAGGACCATCAATATATTATTCCACTAAAGTTTGGTTTCATTGTTCCAGTAGTTTCAGAAGAGAAGAACAAAAT
The DNA here is from genome assembly GCA_002080025.1 of Modiolus philippinarum. Classification (NCBI taxonomy): domain Eukaryota; kingdom Metazoa; phylum Mollusca; class Bivalvia; order Mytilida; family Modiolidae; genus Modiolus; species Modiolus philippinarum. Next base: position 10,801 of record MJUU01038118.1, on the reverse strand, counting down.
GTGAAAAACTAAAGGAGGAGCAGAAGACAGAAAGAAGGTCGACTGATATCAAGTAATGGCTCACACTAACCTTTGGTCGGGTGAGATAAAAAGGAAATAAGCAGAAAATTGATTTTCTGTTGATGGCAATTTCGGCACCTTTTGTCTTCTCGGTTCAGGTAAGGAAAAAACATCACAAGTCCATTCCAAACTAAAAGTCAAAACATATACGAGACCTAACAGAAAAGAGTTCCGAAAGCAGAAAAAAAGGAGCTCATGCACGATGGAGAGAAACGGCCCTAATTTACATTTCAAAAGTGCTTCTAAGTCATTCGGATAGCAGCTAAAGTCTTAATATTAATTAGCTGAGGCGTTCACTGAACAAATACGTTGAGAAGTTTCTATATCCGGCGTCTATATTGTGATATTATATCCTGAAGTAAATTAAGGAGAATAATTTCAGTTACTGTACTTATCTGTTTTATTTTACAGAGGAATTTCAGCCTTGCATGGATATTAACAATAATAAAAATATAAATATTTAGCTAGGCTATGGAATAGCCTAGCTATATAGATAGTTCTTTGGGGAAATTGAGGAGTATGCTTGCGCAGTGAGGAGAACGCATGCGCAGTAGACTATTGACCAATAGGAATTTCAGATTCTCGAAAATCAAAATGGCTTCCATTTTCGTCCTGATAAAACGGGGTGGGGTTTAATTTTTCTGTTTCCTTGTGGAAGTTGAAAATTATTATAAACATTTACTATAGGTGGTACTGGGAACAGGTTTGTAGGGGATGATGGGATTGGTATTGCAATATCGCTAAGCCAGATTTATAAATATAGATATGATAAAAAGAATAAGAACAATAATGTAAAAATTTAAAACCTGAAGTTTATAAATAAAGATAAGGTATTGTGCAATAATCAATAATATACAAATACTATAAAAGACTTTTCAATTGTGTTAAACAAAGCGTGATTGTAGTTTGTGGAGATACTTAGGCAATAGAGAACGAAAGGTGGGAAGAGATAGAATTGCGTTTTTTGCGGAAGAATAAAGAGCTACCGGTGTTTATTTGTGTGTGTTGTAAAAGGTTTATGTTTCGAAGCCAAGTACATCATGAGCCACCACAGTCAATCAAACACGCAATTTTCTATCCAAGGCTATTCCATAGCCTAGCGTATCGTTTTTATTTCATAAAAACCATTATCCAATTTATGTCATCCACTTATGTTTATAAAGTTCCCTCGTGTTTTCTAGTTAACAATATTTCTACAGCTCATGGTCTCCCGGACAACCTGACAACGCAGGCGCACATGAACACTGCTTAGAGATTAGATTTACATTTAACGTACTTTGGAACGACTATCAATGTGAAGTAAAACAGAACTTTATCTGTGAATCAAGGTTTGTAGTCACTGTTATAGAACTGATTAAAACTTTTGACGTTTGGGCATTTATGTCTCGGTCGATTCGAAATTTCATAATTATATTATGTGCATTTAGAGTCGCATTTCATGTACGAAAAAATGACGTTTCGAACAAAAAATAAAACGTCATACTCCCTAGATATCATATCGATATTTACTTTACGACTGTGTTAGCGGTCGCGTTGTTATAGTAACTTTTCTATAAACTTTATAACTTACCTAGATTACTTTTAAATCATAATACTTGCATATAGAGATAACTTACGGTTTGAACTTTCCAGCATCACGCATTTCAGATGACCTTGTCCTTTATTTGATGGTTCATTAGTTTCATGAAAATTGGAGCATAGTTTCACATTCAAGTCCGTTTCTCAGTAACTATTATATCTGCATCCACTATATTTTGTATATTGATGCACATGATAGTCAGCTACTTGTCCATTGACCTTGGTCTCAATTGCATAGATGAGTGACCTTGTAAAATATGTGATATAGCTTTACATTCGAGTTGTTTTCAGAGCAATTGTAATGAGTAGGCTCACCATACTTGTCAGTTTCATGGTTTCGTGACTTTTTTTACTTTTGTTACATAAATATTTTTATCTAATTAAAAGTCCAAGAGACATGTTGTTGCTAAATGTATTATAAATAACAAAATACCCAAGTTAGCTGTTAATTTAATTTCTGCATATGCGCATTTCGACAACTTATGTCTCTTCAGTGCAGATAAAATCAAAATATTTGGAAATCCATATAATACCGAAATATGTGTAAAAGCTGATAGAGAACAATTTACCAATAGGATCTAAATAGAAAAGCCAAAATTAGCTAAGGACGGAGCTATGCGAGAGGGAGATACTCCTTAGTTTTGAGCAAAATTTTGTTATATTTAGATATTGCAAGTTTACAAATAAATTCGATTTTCGGACCAGCATCAAAGAACTGGCTACTGAGTTAGTGAATACTCTCGGGGACTAACAGTCCACCAGCAGAGGCATCGGCCCAGTAGTAATAAAAAAAAAATACCGAAGTTACTGTTAATTTAGTTTCTGCATAGTGAATCAACATCAAAACAAATTTCGATCTGATAAACAATTTATTTTTTTCTCAATATTTTTCAAATAATATACTACTAATATTTATCAATAATACTATTTGTATCAATACTCATAAAAGTATTACACCACTAGTGATTAATTTCATATAATGTGTTATATGCAGTTATTAATAAATTCAAATACTTTATTGTCATTAAACTAAAATAAGTTTGTGACAAAACTACAAAATAACTTCAACATTTCAATTAATATACATCAATAAATTCAAGTAAACATTTCAAGAGTCTCCTGTTCTCAGTTCTAATGACTTTTTTATGAAGAGACCTAAATTATTTACTTGAGATGGCGTTGATGGGTTAAGAATATATATCAACTTATCTATGTTTGTAATACTACAAAAATCTGGATAATCTCTAATTATATTATGTAGATATTCATCTCTCAAATTTTTATTTATTTTACACTTTAGTAGGAAATGATATTCATCCCCTAAAATTTTGCAAGTAGGGCATAATCTTTCATTCCTAGGTATATTATAATGTCTCCCTTTTTCTATTTCTAGGTTATGATCGCTTAGTCTAAGCTTTGTTATATATTTTCTAAATATAAAATTTGGTGAATTTAAATAGAATTCATTATCACTATTCTTTTTTATTTGTTTATATGGGAAGAGTTTACTTTCATCATTTGTATCATTAATAACTAGTTGTGATTATATTTCTTCGTCATCTTTGTCAGATATCTGAAAGATAGTGTAACAAGTTATAAAACTAGTGTTAAAATCCAATTGTATCATATGACAATAAAATATTTTTTGGAATTTTGCGAATTATTTAGCCGAGATATTTTGGTGAAATATAGTTGACTTTGTCATATTCAAAGTTATGGCAAGAAGCTTTTTCTCTTTGCAGCAACGATTGGGAATCTGGAAATAACATCATTGGATAAAAGAGAATATCATCTACTGGAAATTTTGCATTTCGAATAAATACCACTGCATCAAATATATATTTTTCTTGGTCCAAAGAAAAAGAACGTCTTTGTATGCATGTCAGATAAGGTCCCTATGTCAAACTATGTTCACTGTTAGCGGCCTTCTTGGCTGAGGTGCGGACAAATCGGACACACTTTTTGAAGAACACCACCTAAGTATTATTGTGACCAAGCCAGTTTGGTTCAAATTAATTTAGCATAGTGGTTTCAGAAGAGGAGCTAGATCATTGAATCAATAGTTAACAACTGACGGACGACGGACGCCAAGTGATAGCAAAATGTCTCCATAGCAAGGTCCCTATGTTAAACTATGTTCACTGTTAGCGGCCTTCTTGGCTGAGGTGCGGACAAATCGGACACACTTTTTGAATTTTGAAGAACACCACCTAAGTATTATTGTGACCAAGCCAGTTTGGTTCAAATTAATTTAGCATAGTGGTTTCAGAAGAGGAGCTAGAGCATTGAATCAATAGTTAACAACTGACGGACGACGGACGCCAAGTGATAGCAAAATGTCTCTATGGCATAGCCAAGTAAGCTAAAAAAGAATTTCACATACTAGAAACTTGTTTTATGAATAAATATCATTGTATCAAATAAATATTTGTCTTGTTCTAAATGAAGTTTTCAAACAAATTAAAACGAGAAGAGAACAGGGCACACCTGCGATTACTGAAAACTTCAATCACAGGCCACAATTCATCAAGACATCCACAACAAACACACAAAGAAAGACAAAAGAACAAAAGACAAACGTAAACAATGTTATAAATTTGGGACAGCCGGACTTGGAACCAGCACTAGCAAAAGCCATTGGTAGGAAATAACAAAATACCGAAGTTACTGTTAATTCATTTTCTGCATATATTTATGTTAGTTTTTTCTTTGTGATCTATACTACTACTTTTTATGGATAAGGATTTTCATTCCTAAATGCCCGTCACGCAAACTCGACATCTACAGAGTATGTCCTTCGATGTAGGTTATCACTTATCTTAGGTGAAAGTGCTTTCACATGTAGCCACAGATTTTCTCACATGAGAAAGAACTAAATGAATAAATGACCACCACTTTATCCATATGTTTTTGTTGATACTATTATCTGTAAAAAATATATTTATACTCTGCTTTAGCGGATGGTATATTGTGATCATGGTGTCCGTTTGTCCGTTGGTTAATCCATCCACCATAGGGTACAACTCCTGCTAGACCACTTGGTGAAATTCAATGAAACTTTCACAGAATGTTCAGTACATATTATCATTTTTCACCAGCTATTTAAAAAATTGATTTGACTTGTTTTTTTTTTTTGGGTGGTCGGGTGATTTTTTTACATCTAATTGGGAAGGGGGGTATATGTTTTTGTGAGCTTTCCTCATAGTTATTCTAGTTTATTTTTGAATCATTGTGAATTCGTATTAGCTGTTGTTGCTTTGGTATATGAAATTGAGCATGCAAATACTGTCCTTGGTGTTGAAGTTTAACTCTGTTCTCCACCACGGGTTTCTGGTGTTACAAAACTTGAAGTTCAATTTTTGTTTTTTTTTTTTGCTCACCTGGCTATGCCAGGGTGAGCTTTCTATCACTTGGCGACTGTCGTCCGTCCGTCCGTCCTTCCGTAGTTACCTCACTTTCAAAAATCTTTTCTCTGAAACCACTGGGTCAAATGGAACCAAACTTCAACTGAATCCTCACTAGGGTATCTAGTTTCAAATTTGTTATTTTGTATGTCTGAGTTCAAACAACATGGCTGCCATTACTAAAAATAGCACATAGGGGTAAATTACAGTTTTTGGCAAATGTCTCAAAAACCGTTACAGATATCAAAAATCTGACAAAAATAAAATGATCAGCATGAAAAGATCTACCCATGCTGAAATTTTGAAGAAAATCTGGTTACCCGTCTAAGAGTTTCTGCCCTTTTCCGTAAAATTTTCAAAATTTTGATGTTTTTTATTTTTTTTTTTATTTAAAAAAACTATAATAGATAGAGGTTAAGTTAAATTGCAAAAATGTTCAGTATGTTGAGATCTACCCACATGGAAATTTTTTGAAGAAAATCCAAGTACCTATATATAAGTTGTGGTCCTTTATTGGTCAAATTTTTCGTGATTTTATACTTTTTGTCTTATATTTCAAAAACGCTTTGAGATAGAGATCAAGTTTAGATTGCAAAAATATTCAGCATGTTAAGGACTATATTTTATTGAACACGGTCAAGTTTTCCGACCTCTTCCAAGATGGCCGCCAGCGGGGAACTTAGTTTACTATTTGACCTAATGGGAAAATTCATACAAAGAACTTTTTCTTGAGAACCACCAAATGGATTTGAACCAAGGCATGAATGATGCTGATGAGGTGCTACCCAAGTGTTGTTACTTTGGTGCCGATCTGTCTTCCAACATGGCCGCGAGCATGGATCTTAATTTTAACATTGGACCCTATCGGAAAATGCATACAAAGAACTTTTTCTTGAGAACAAATTAATGGATTTGAACCAAACTTGGCGTGAATGATGCTTATGAGGTGCTGACCAAGTGTTACTACTTGGGTGCCGATCCGTCATCCAACATTGCCGCCAGCGGGGAACTTAATTTTAACATTGGACCCAATGGTAAAATACATACAAAGAACTTCTTTTTGAGAACCAATGAATTGCTTTAACCCATACTTGGCATTGATGATGCTTATAAGATGCTGACTAAGTATTTTACTTAGGTGCCGATCCGTCATCGTATATGACCCACAGTATTGGACCCTTATGGGAAATGCGCACAAAGATCTTCTAGAGAACTGCTGAATGGATTTAAACAAAACATGACATGAGTGATGCCTGTCAGGTGCTGACCAAGTGTCACCAGCTGTGAACTTAATTTAACAGATCTTCTTCTATAGAACTGCTGAATAGCTATAGATTTAATCTAAAATTTGCATAAATGATGCTTATGAGAAGCTGACCAAGTGTTGTTTCTTCGATGCTATAGCCTCCAGCAATGAATTTGACACAAAATAGAAAACCACTGAATGGATTCAATTTAAACATTGCATAAATGAAACTTGTGAGATTTTGACCAAGTTTGTTACTTTGGTGCTGATCCGTCTTCCGATATGGCCACCAGTGGCAAAACTTAGTTTAACATAGGACCCACTGAGAAATGCATTAAAAGATCTTCTGCTCTAAAACTGCTTGAACATTTCCAGTAGAATTTTGATATGATAGTTCTTGGGTGACCGACCCTCTTCAAAGTTTTATGTTAAATAGCTGCCAGCAGGGAACGTAGATTAACATAGGCCCTTTAAGTTTGGAAACTGCATTCAAAAATCTTCTCTGAAACTGCTTGAACAATTTTAAATCAATTTTATAAAAAGTTTCTGATTTTTATGTACATACACCACCAAAGATGGACCATCAATTTGGAATTATAGTGCTGCATAGGCACAGCGTACCAGCAGATTTTGCGGGGGGAAAGCATATATGCTTAGGGGGAGGGGTTGACAATTTTAGCATGGTTGTCTGGAGAAAAGGTAAGTTTGCACATTATTCAAACGCAATAATGTAATAATGCTATATACCACGGAACCCAGCAACGAATATAGGCTACACGATGGTCAACAGACTAAAGATCCACACACTATAGTTTCTTCAAACACTTCGGCATAATTTCAAATTTTCAGGTTAAAAACGATTTTTTCCAAAATTTTACATATCCAACATGTATATAAATGGTTCATGTGGTTTTACTTGTTCATTTATAATTAGAAATGCAATTTCACCAATACTTTATCTCCCAAAAATATGTGATATCAGCGTTGCTAGAATATTTCACACTTTTTGTATGTGTGACCGGGAGAAAAGTCATATATCTTTGCGGGGGGAGCAAATTTTTATATTTTGCTTTACTGTTTGAGGGAATGCACCTGGTTGAGAGCAAAAAACACGATGCAGTCTACAAGAAAGACACAAGTGACTGAATGTATTTTACATACAACTTTTATACACGACTTAGATTTTTTTAACGTGTATTCCTCTGACGAAATTATCGAGTGATTCTTTGCCACAAGCGACAAATGTAGTCAATGCACGTTTGAAAAAAGGGTGTTAGCAAAATGCCACGAAAGCATATTATTACTAGGAAGAAAGCAAAATCTATAACCACTGCTCCCCCCCCCGCTAAGATATATGACTCTACCCCCCCNCCCCCCCCCCCCCCCGGTCACACATACAAAAAATGTAAAATATTCGAGCATCGCTGATATCATACATTTTTGAGTGACAAAGTCTTGGTGGAATTGCATTTTTAATTATATATGTACAAGTAAAACAATTCACATACATGTTGGCAATGTGAAATTTAAGAAAATATCGTTTTTCACCTGAAAGTTTGAAATTATGTCGAAGTGTTCGAAGAAACTACAGTGTATGGATCTTTATTGTTGACCATCGTGTAGCCTATTCATTACTTGGTTCCGTGGTATTTATAGATCATTACATGTCATTTTCCATACCGGCCCTGGTATTAGCCCGAGACGCCCATATCAAGCCCGAAGGCGTAGCCTGAGGGCTGATATGGGTCGAGGGCTAATACCAGGGACGGTATGGAAAATGACATGTAATGATCTATTTATCACATATCTTAAATCTGATGAGGAAGAAAAAAATGCAAATCTAAATTAGATGTTAAACGATAACAGTATTTTTAGCAATTCATAAATTAATTTCACGAATAGCAACAACATTTTAAAAGATTAAGAGAAGAGAACTCTGCAGTAAAACATGTAATGCCATTTATTTTTCGATAATCGTACCAACAATTATGTGTACGAGATATAAAGAATTAAAAAATTCCGTATAGTGCAACGGCGGGGTGTGGCCGTTTGGGGAACTAGCATTAATAACAACAAACACGGCTGTACATTGAAAACCTGTCTTCTCAAACTTTTACAATATTACAAGAGACAGAATACATGACTGACGGATACGACATAATTACGGAAACGTATACAAGTTATAACAATTCAACGAACACATAGAGGAAGCTCAAGCATTCTGACCGTGCAAACACCAGGATACAACATCCCGCCCCTCCAAAAAACAAATCTTATTTGTTTATGATGGTCTGAAAGCATGAGTAACCGGACATAACAATAAAAGAAAAACATATAATATATACAATATCAGTTGGTGATTAATTAAGAAAAAAAAACTAATAAAACAAGTCATGACAGTAACTTCTAAATTTCAAGTACAACTTTACCAGCGGAGTCCTTTTGCTCCTAAATAGTATGTAAGGACTGTCTTTTAACAATAAACAGAAATATTGTAAAGTCACTTACGAAAGGTTTGTTTCTGGCGTTTTCAATACTTTTAGAAATTATATGAAAAATGTAAAAATTACATGCATGTCAATATAAAGTATTAGATGTCCTATTGCATAACTCATGAAACACACAAATCAATGAAAAGCGAAATAGAAAAAAAAAGGAACGAAGTTGAATTGTTTATGAACATTAACCCTATTGTTCAACTGAAACAAAAATATATACAATGTTAATTAATATAACGGAATTTCCGTAAATTTCAAAAATATGTTGTAAACAAATCTATCATGCAATCTTAGGTGGTGGCTTAAGAACAACTTGTTTTTGTGTTTGTCTATTCAAGTCATGAAAAGGGGTCCAAAGTGCATTTTGAGCAGGTTCACCCTCAAATTGTACTAGATATTCAATTTCATGTTGTCCTTGTCGTTGTTCCAATATTCGTTTGATTTTATAGTATTTTGATGTGTCACTTGTTTCGGACATATTATCACTGTAGTCACGAAATCTAACAGGCTTGTTACGCTTCCTGGTAGAACGCCGTACAGTTGCGTCGTTTTGAGGTTTGGTAAGTACATGGTCACTATTTGAAGGTGGTACATTTACATCAGATTGCTCAGTAGTGTCATTTTTGAGTTGTTCATTGTCGCTTTCTGATATATCTTGTTCACTATCCGTTTGTGTACGTGTTCTCAATTTTGGAACGAAATAATCAATTGGATCAGGTTCCCGGACGTATGCTATTTTCAGTCTGTCCCTGTGAACTGGTTTAAACACTTTTCCCGAATGTGGGTCTCTGAGTATCACCATGTGATTAGATGGTAATTTATGAACTACAAAGGTACCAGAATACTTTGATTGAAATTTCTTACCGGGTCCTGTCGGTTCTTTCAACAAATATACAAAATCTCCAATTGTAAGACACAGTGGGTTTACATTTTTATTGTATCTCTCTTTCATTTGGTCACCTGATTTTTGAGCATTTATAACAATGTCGTCTCTAATCAATTCAACCTTGCTCATGTGATTTTTCATATATTCATGATAGTCTTCATCAAACGAAGTAAAGTCAATCTGGTGTGCTGAAAAGGACAATGGGAATGTTGGTCGAAATCCGTATATAACTTCGTACGGAGAATACTTGATTGACGAATTTACGGAACAATTAATTGCAAATGTTATAACAGGTAGTATATCATCCCACTGTTTCCCTTGTGAAATATATGGTGTATTCTCTCATTAAGAGTTCTATGCGTCCGTTCGCACGCACCCAAACAATGGTGGACGAAACTCGGTGTAAACACTGCATGAAATGATACGTTTAAAATTTTTTTAAAATTATTAAATTTCTAGTTTAAAATTTAATTTGAATTTACCGTCATTTATAGAAAAAATTTAAGTAAATTTAATAAAATTTTTAAATCTAAGATTTAATCTGATTTAAATGCAGTTTTCGGAGTATTAAAATCCAAATTTACACAAATTTAATATTTTTTTTAAACTTCAAGTTTAGTTAAAAATAATATTAGTTTACTTTAACTTTAAATAAGAAATCTAATAGAATTTAATATACTCAGTAAACTTCTAATATACTAAAAAATAAGCTAGTTTTCTTAAAGCTTAAATTACAACTTTACTTAAAATAAATGATTGTTTAAATTTGTAGTTTAATTAGTTTAAACGTTTATTTTAGATAGTTTTAAATAAGTTATTTAAAAGATTTAAGTGAGGTTTAAATGTGATTTTTTATTGAATTTAAAAAGTAATAAAATGGAAAAAAATTAATGTTGCATCACAGCATATGCAAGTCTTTGATCAGAGTATGCATATTATTTCGAACCAAAAGATATCGCGAGAAAATTGGGTTTCAATTTTTACTTACTAGCTCTGTGTGAGTTTTTTTAATTAAATTTTGAATATTTGTGGGTGTTTTTTAGCTTGATATCATCCTGTAAATTATAAGACCAGGGTGAGATTTTGTGATTACAGTGTTATGTTAGAATTAAGTGTTCCCTAATCGATG